>CM044892.1:43064840-43269218 GCA_024500025.1 Syzygium aromaticum
ACTACAAACTTTTCCTCTATAGACCCAACAAACAGGTGAAAGATCATGAATCATTTTTATCTACGCAAACAAGAGCAAGGGAATAAATATAGTTGATCCATCAAACAACTAACAGGATTGACTGCGTATATAACTGAGAAAACTTTGTTATTCATGCTTTGTCACATTTAACCTGCATTTATACTACATAAGGAGGGGTGATTTTAATACATAGCCAAATCATGAAAGTTGCATGAAGGTGATAAGGGTTCTTATGTACATTATTATGTGATCCAAAAGAAGAACAGAAAAAAATGAAAAAAGAAAAGATAGCCTCAAACTCGACCATAAATGGACAGTTCTATTGTGCTTAAGAGTCGTGGAGTAGACAAATTTGATAATTCAGTATCCCTTGTTTATGTAGGCATCTGGTGTTATAGCACCACAAGTTCTGCAATTCACATATTCTCTGACAACCACTGCCCAAAAAATACAGTGTCACTGAGATACAAAGAAACATGTATTGTCTACTGATATATTGTACCAAGAGATCACAGACAAAGCCAAAGGACACATTTTAGATTTACACTTCTGACAAACTAGTAGGCTGGGAAACCAATAGCAGGCATGTTCTAAATTAATCTCTCTTCCAAATCTTCTTATAAAGCATAAAATTTGGTAAAAAGATATCCATAGTCACGTTTACAAGATGTGTTTTCAAGATGCTCCTTTGAGAAAATGATAAAATTTGAAACAGTGACAGTAACTTGTTGGATTACTCTCCCTTTCTCAATGGAAGAATCAGCAACAACAGTTTCATCCAGCAGAAGGTACAAGCTTAGGATAGTTGTTAAGCCAAGTCAACATATTAACAGAAGATCGGGTGGCTGTCTTACTGCCGGCTCATTACCAACCATGCCTTCCAAGTCAAAGGCGATATGAACAGGGAGGAAAAGAAAAAAGCAACACAAGAATGGGCCTGTCTCCCGTTATTTGTTTAATGAGAGCAGAATAGACAAAGCATGACATTACAGCTCCTTAGAAGGTAGAGACTTCAAAATAGATGGCTGATTCTGTACTCGGTCATAGTCCAACCTCAGCTATTCCTAGTTTCTAAGACTGCAGAATGAAGAAGGTAGAAGAATTAAGAAGACATAACTAACCCCATTATCAGATAATGGCTTCAAAGGAGCTTGGTATATCCTGGCAAGTCCAAAGTCTGCAATTTTCACGACGCCTTGCTCCTCTCCTTCACCCATGACCTTTGGTCAAAGGGACATATTATTTAGGTGTCGTACATGAAAGGAATTAACTTTACATTCTACGATTGGATGATCCCATAATGCAGTTGAACAATAATAAAATCAATAATGAACATACCAGAATATTTGATGGCTTTAGGTCTCGATGTATGATCCAATTACTAGAGCAAAGATCCATTCATGCAACAGTCAATATTCAGTATATTCCAAAAAAATACTGGCCGCACAAGCAGGGGTCTCATAAACTCACATACCTGTGGAGATAATTCAGTCCATTAAGCAGCTGCCAAAGCAATGACTTAACGGTGTAGGGATTGATGGACTGGCTAACCTTGTCTCTGTGATGTCTGATAATTTCCTGACAAATCGACGTCGACATATAAAATTGTTCAACAAAAAACTTGATACATTGAAGCCATACCAATACTTCGAAGCATCCAATGCAAGCTATCACATATAACAGGGAACCGTTACTTACATAAAGATCATGCTCGGCGAAATCAAAAGCCAGATACAGCGACATATCCACTGGATTAATGTGAACGTTCACAAGCTTCACAACATTCTCATGTGAAATTTCGCGAAGCAACTGCACCATTTAAATGGAAATCCTATGAATTACTAACAAGATCATCATGATTAAAGGCCAACCAAATGTGGCAGCTCTGATTAAATATATTTACTTTCCAAGTCCCCAAACATTCCAAGCAACATATACCCATAATTTCAGCTAATTACTTCCGAATAATCTAACAGGGGGGAAATCAATCTCTCCTGAACAAGCATGCCCTAGGCTGCGAAATTCCAAATGGAAGCGAAAAAGGGTGAAGAGGGACGACCATGATTTCGCGGATTGCGGTGGGCGAGACGCCGTCGCCGTCTTTGGACTGCTTGAACTTCTTGATGGCGATGGACTTGCCGCGATTGGTGGACGGAGTCTTGATTCGGGCGAGGAAGACGAGGCCGTAGGTCCCCTCGCCGATCTTGCCGACCAGATCGTACTGCTGGAGCCACTCCGGCCGGTTGCTGCCGCTGGCGTTGCCCCTGCCGGAGCCGAGATTGCCATCTCCCATCCTCGCCGCTGGAGGTTTTCCGATACAGCGCGAGTACCCTTCTGAAGAAGAAGACCAAAACTCCTGGAGAGAGAGTAATTAGGGGTTGGGAAGGCGAGGGCTCGCGCTCTGCGTCATCAATTTCGAATCTAGGCAGGAATCCGCCATGGAAATGTTGAGCTCCAGCTGAATTTCTGAGCTTTGGGCTTTCTTGCAGGAGGTTACATACAGACCAAAAAGCTGAAGATTTGACCGGTTTCTTGGATTTTCTGAACTAGCTTAAAAGCTCTAATAAGAGGGTTTAAATGGATAATGATTGTTGTTAAACTGCTCATTAAATGACTTGACATCCTCAAAATTCTTCTTTTGAGTATCAAAACTTGATGTTCTTGTGTTCCCCCTTTTGAGCAGAAACTATAGTTCTACAGTTGAATGACAACATTAATCTTGCCTGTCCTATGAAATGCTGGATTTATGGAAGTAAATCTAAGTCCAAGCAAGATGACAGCTATTAACCCTAATTAGCTATTAGGATGTAATGAAATTGCTGTTAGTGTGATAGCTACTTGGTAAGGGCAAGATCTCCGGTTCTTGTTCGTGGTTTCTCTTGGCTATATGGTTTATCTAGAAACGAGAACGAGCTTCAATGAATAGTGAACGATCTTATTAGTACACATTGATATCTTGATTCTATTTGAGATGTCTCATTGATTTACTGATTCAATGAGTATTCTCAAAATTATGCCCCGTAGTACTTTATGACCAAAATGCCCATAATTGCTTTGACAGGTCCTTAGAGTAAAGTAAAAGTTATTAATAGTTATCGAATTTCGTAAAAAGATAGTAGAACGAGACAGAAACATATACTGCATTACAGACGTATGATAATAAAGAAACAAAGTATTTATATAGACACACAAATCCATGGGTGCATATATCTCTATCTGAAAAGAATCAAAATGAAAAAAGAAAGAATCAAAATTGATCGATATGAAATTACTAAAATTCGATGTATTAATTCTTGAATACCTAATATAGTAGGACAGTCATGTGGTTTTGGCTTCAATATGGGTGCTTTATTTTTACTTCATTTATGAATGGGCAAGTCCATACAATAAGCATTTTTGCGAGCATCGTCCAATGGTTCTATCACTAATTCATAGCTCGAGAATTTTCTTTTGGCCCTTTTGCTAACCGAGACTCTCCGGTGGAGTGGTGAGAGAGATCAGAAAGATCACCAATAGCGAAAGCATTATGTTGGGTTGATACCGACACTAATTAATGAAAGCTTGGAGAGAGAACAAGATTAGATACCCAATAGCATGATATTGGATGATTTCATTTTTACACATGAGATTGCCCTTTTCTTATTCTTAAACAAGTTCGAAGTGGGTTTAATTGTTCCATCATGTTAACAATTTCAAAAGATTAATCATATGATATCATGAGCGTGGAAATGCGATTTTCAATAATTTTCGAGTTTCACGCACTTAAATCTATTAGATTTATAATATGTATATCCATAACCATTAAAGTGAATTTCAATATAAATTAGATGGTTAATATTGTATGACCAAATGGTTTGGTGGATTTGATCTACTTCCCCTTACCATTTACTTAGGTGGAGTTGAATTATATATTAATTGGATTGTTCCAAACCCGTACCGAAACCGACCCGACCGACCATACCATTTGCCGCTGCCCGCTGTCCGAATACGCACGATCGCGCGCCGGCCACGTGATCGCGAAGATGAATCGCTAGCCACCATCGTCTCTCTCTCCGTCTCTCCGCTCTCATCTCTTCCCACAAGAAGTCTCGGCCTATTGCGGGGGCATCTTCTCGCGGAGGGTGGCACTGCTCTCTATCTCTTCCCATCTTGGATGGCACACGCGGCGCTCGCTTCTTCAGTGGCTCTCCTCCCTGTCCACCGTACGCACTGTTCCTCTTCATATCCCCGCACGGCAATCTGCCTTTTTCTTGCATTAGCTTAGTTTGGTTGGAAATGAAGTGCCAAGTGTGTGTGAAAGATGACGATTCTCGGGTAGCATCGGTTATTTGTCATTTGACGTGTGATGATAAGCGAATGTTGCTTTCTGGGTGGGACGCTGAATGGGGTGATTTTTGTCTGTCCGCAATTCGCTTCTGCAGGGGGGTCTGGTGGGGGCAGTAAGTGGGCGAAGCTAATTCCTGGCTTTTCTCGAAAACCCGGGACCGGTTTGTCATTTTCGAGAAGTTCGCAAAGGAAAGGGTGCAGATTTGTTGCTTCGGGTGCTATGGGGATCGATGGAGGTGTTGCGGCGGTATCGGAAGGTGAGAAGGCACCAACTACATACTCTTGGCCTGATAAGAAGGTTGGTTTTTTCCTCCTTAATTTGCATCTTGCTGTCTTCCGGCATGACGACCTTTGCATTATTGCCTGCTCTTTGCTCTTTGATCCTAGAGTTTGCGGAGTGGGAGAAAAAAAGTGATCTTCGAATTTGGATATTCAGGTTGAGTTGAGTTCACAGTTGCAGGTCATTGCTGGTGCGGCCCTGCACATCTTAACACATTGTCTTTGTTTGGCAAGTTGGATAGAGTTTATACCTACGAAGGAGCGGCTGAGTGCAGAAAGTAAAGACGATTTAGGGTCTGTGCATTGTTGTCGGGCCAAAAAAGAAAGACAGAAAAATTGTCTTCTCAATTAGCTTTTTAGCGGAGCTGAAAGCACCAAAAAATTTCATCTTGACATGAATTACAGATGGTGCAAAGACATGGCATCTTTAGACATCCTACGCTATTGAATGGCTAGTATCAGTGACCGTCTATCTTGGGCAGCTTCTCTTGAAAGAGAAGGTTGCTAGTACTTAGCCAATGCATTCATGGTATAAGCATATCTCATGAATTTCATAACTTGCATAAATTTGCCACTGCTTTGTTGGATCTACACTGTGCGCATGGTATGTGGCATTATTCACATTGCGGCGTACATGCTTTGTTATCAATTGGCAATGCTGGCTGAAACACTAGGGTCAAATCCTCAGTTTGAGCGTGGGTTTCTGCGAATGGATCAGTCCACTCAACAACCTCCCACCCGTTCCATGTGCCGCTTGGGCTCTGCCCCAAGCCAGTCTCATTCTAGCTCAGTGTTTAAGGTTGGGCTTTGCATTTGATATAATTTGTAACTTTGAGCCACGTGGCTTGTGATGGAGCTAAATCATGCATTGGTTAGAAGCAGAAGAAATGATGAAACTGAGAAGAGTTTAGTTGAATCTAGTCACTATGGTTTTTTGGGTGGAGGTGTATGCTGTGTTCTCTGTCATCACTCCTGAATATGTTTATTTTGCTCATTTTCCTTTGAAATTATAGTATATGAATCCACTGGTGCTTTTTGTTAAGTTTTACAGGAGAAACCTTTCTTTGCAGAGACCAAGGGTGTGTATATTAGGTGGTGGATTTGGGGGTTTATACACTGCTTTGAGACTGGAATCACTTGTCTGGCCTGACAGCAAGAAACCTCAGGTAATTCCTTTGATTATTCTATAGTTAGTACGTGTTCTTCATTGAAACATCCTTGTTACTGGAATGGAATCAAAGCAGAACTTGTATACTTGAACAAGGATCTCTCCTCTAGACTATACCAAACTGTCTTATAGAAGTCTGTATAATTTGTTGAAACCAGCAAGTTGTTATTTGATGCCACATCTAATGTTCAAATTACTTATTCAGCTTGAGCCATCTTATTAAATTGGATCATTTTGATAATGCGATAGGTGCTTCTTGTTGACCAATCTGAGCGGTTTGTTTTCAAACCAATGCTATATGAACTATTATCTGGAGGTATGAAGATATAACACTACAGAACTTGTGACAGTTTTTTGCTGTTTATGATGATGGTTCCAGTGATATGTTTGTTTGAAGGAGGGTGAGGGAGATTCTCTCTGAGGACTTATGTCTTGATGCAGAAGTAGAAGAATGGGAAATAGCTCCTCGATTTACTGATCTTCTTGGGAGCACTGGTGTTCAGTTTTTCCAAGATAGGGTAAAACTCTTGCATCCGTTGGATCATCTGGGAATCCATGCTCCTCCAGGATCTGGTTCTGGAGGGACTGTGCAACTTGAAAGTGGCCTCTTTGTTGAATATGACTGGTATCATTTTCTCTTTGAATATCGGCTAGTATGTCTTTAATCTTTCATATGGGAATTTAGTTTTGTCTGGCACCGTGATATATATAGCTTTTACCAGCTTTTACCAGGTTTGCACTTCATAACTTTAGACATATGCTAGATTTTTCTCTGTCAACTTTCCTGATTGCCTTGTAATCAGGAAACGGGTTTTATGTGGATAGAGTTGATTGGCTTTTCTTAGGCGTTGCTGTAGGATCGTTCCTTACCTTTTTGAGCTAAATGAGCTTTCTTTCAATTAAATATGCTGGGGGATAGGATTAGACTAATTCAAGCCTTCTTGGGATTTGTTAAAGTTGAACTTGGATTTGATGAATCACCAGTTGATAGATAGATCCTCATTTGGTTTTTATGTGTATATAGATATGCTAATTCTCTCTTTTTGTCATGGGCAGTCAGGTTGGTTCTTGCTTTGGGGGCTGAATCGAAGCTTGATGTTATACCCGGTGCAGCTGAGTATGCATTGCCATTCTCAACCCTCGAGGATGCACTTGTAAGGCACCTTCTTATAGTGTCTGTAATGCTATAAGTTACATCTCTTAGTTGTGTGACTCTGATCTGGTATATTTATTATTCTCTCTCATCTACATTCCTGTTGCAGAAGGTTGACAATAAATTAAAAGCTTTGGAGAGAAGGAACTTTGGGAAGGGGTCTGAAATTCGCGTAGCTGTTGTAGGGTGTGGCTACTCAGGAGTTGAATTAGCTGCCACTATATCGGAGCGATTACGGGAGAGGGGAATAGTGACAGCAATAAATGTGGAAACTACAATCTGTCCAACTGCCCCACCCGGCAACAGGGAAGCTGCAATGAAAGTAATATCCGGGACATTTTATAGATATAATATATTGAAGTAATAATTTTGCATAACTAATTTCCTCCATTTGGAAGAAAGAGTGTGGATCACAATGTACAGCTTTTGCTATCCGTTCCAGGTTCTTTCATCAAGGAAAGTCCAGCTGCTTCTAGGTTATTTTGTACGCAATATAAGGCAGTCGAGTGACGCTAAAGATTCTTTCTATTCCGGTGGAAACTCTGAAGTTCCTGAAATGCAGAAGGAGTGTGGACCTGCTAAGGGCTTTGTGGCAGAAGATGATGTTGAGAAATTTATATTGGAACTTCAACCCGCTCAAAGGGGATTACAAAGTCAAAATCTGGAGGCAGATTTGGTCCTATGGACTGTGGGCTCTAAACCTTCACTTCCCGGTTTAGAACCTCGGGATAAGCGCCATGAGCTTCCTTTGACTGCCCGTGGTCAAGCGGAAACTGATGAAACTCTACGTGTCAAGGGCCACCCTCGCATTTTTTCTCTTGGTGATTCTTCTGCATTAAGAGATTCAGATGGAAAGATTCTTCCAGCCACCGCTCAGGTAAACAAGCAAGAAATTTAATTCATCTATTTAAGTATGATGTTATAGTGCAACTTAATTAGTTGCACCTCTATTAGTTTTGCTATCTCCTCGCCAATTTTAGTTGTTTCTTTCATGGCCTACCAGGTTGCTTTTCAGCAAGCAGACTTCACCGGTTGGAATCTGTGGGCAGCAATCAATGACCGTCCTCTTCTGCCTTTTAGGTCTTTCACTTCACTTGTACCTTTTATGCCGAAAATTTTTTATGGTTCAATCTGCTCTTATCGCAATGTGGTGCCCTTGCTTGTAATCAGCATGCATGTTGTAGCTTTGATCTCACCTTCCTCCCCACAAATTATTATGGTTCTATTAGATATCGGTGGATGTAATAAGTAAGCTTCAGTTGCACGTTGACATCCCTCAGTGACAAGGAGCACTTACTGTTACCCAGCACAAACACCATTAAGTATCCTTCTGCGCTACCTCTATTAGTGTGTAACAATTTTTATGTTCGTAGCTTATACTAGTACACCTATAGAAGCTTTGGATATGTGACTGGAGCATGATTCTGTTCATATAATTTTCAGGTTTCAGAACTTGGGCGAGATGATGACACTGGGAAGAAACGATGCTGCAATTTCACCAAGTTTCATTGATGGGTTAACCCTGGAAGGTCCAGTTGGACATGCAGGTTGTTTTCTCTCTCTGTCACCGTGGTCCTTTGAAAAAAAATTGATGTTAATCCATATATTTCTGAATTGCAGCGAGGAAATTTGCGTATCTGATAAGGTTCCCCACGGATGAGCATCGAATTAAAGTGGGAATAAGTTGGCTTGCTAAGTCTGCCATAGATTCAGTCGCGTCACTTCAGAGCACCCTTACGAGAGTTCTTTCAGGCTAGCAAATCATTTTTTCATCCAAGCTCTATTTTTTTAATCAAACCATTGGCAGTTGTTACCTCGCTTGGTGGTCATTTTAGAGGAAAAGGAATTTGACAATGATAACTCTCCAGTTGTGCAGGTCTACAAGCCTGATAGTCAACTTTAGATGACATGTAATTAGAAGTTCCTATGGAAGATCAATTATCATTGTTATAACGTTTAGGACTTCAGAATCACGTGAAATATCATGTCATGTATTCATGATACTCTATGCATGTACTGTTTTGTTTGTTTGGATGGACAATAATTTGTTGATCTTTCATCAACCGCATAGAAACACATAGAAACGAATCATATGAAGAGGGTAGAGAGGAATTGAGTGGGCCAGCGAATCTACGAACACTTGCTGCCCCAACCTGATAGGCTGGTACTAGAGTTGGCATAAGTGGAGCAATTTGATATGAAGCCAGGACTAAGATTTCTATTACCTGTGTCGTTTCATAACTTGTAGCAGTATGATCAAGAATGGTACTGTTAGAAAGTCCAACTTAAAAGTTTAAGCTTATAGGTGAGGGGAAATCGCATGAATATAAAGAGCATTTAGCATCTGCTGTAAATCAATGTGGGATAATACTTCAATAGGTACTTTAGTAATGGGCAATGCATATGCTGTGCAATGATCTACATGAAGAACGTTCATGGATGATATAAAAAGCGGTAGCCTTTAGCATTGCACAACTGAATGAAGTTACTGCCATGAGTCAAGGCATTGGGGGTTGATGTATCGATGCTCAAGTTTCTTCGATTGATACAATTGAGCAAGCCAAGATCTGGGTTGTGTTGCATGGCTTATCATACAGCTGGTGAAGAGAAAAGGAAATTGCAACCAAATTTTTTTGGGGGGAATGGAGATTTGAAGTATGAAAGTAGACAGATAGATAAACAGTTACGCGACATTACCATGATAATTGACAAGATACAAATACTTACAATTTGCAAAAAACTAAAGTCGAGACAAGATGTTGTACCTACTAGATTATAATGTGAAATAAGTGATAAAGAGATGGTTGGCCGTGCTTCTTTTTCAGATGAAATTCAGTTCCATCCACATTTTGCAGGTACAGATGGTGTCTTGGGCAAAGTGAAGTGGTACATAAACTTCTCACTTTCAGTCGAAAATTCACTGAAAGGACTTGATACGAATTACTGCTGTTTGTGAAAGAAAAGAAGGAAAAGTAAGACGAAATAAATTACAGGATGTAGAGCTGTAAGGACGGTAAGTTTCAGAAGATAAAACTGTTTTTCCGTTCAGTTTTCGTGTTGCTCCTATGCAACTCCTTTTCATTTTACTTTACACATCCGGTTTGATTTAAGGATAAAACTGAATGCCAAGTTGCCAAACATTCTAGCTAAAGGTTTTTCCTAAGAAAATAAAAATAAAAAATAAAACTATAATCAAACGCAAACTCACAAATCATGTTGTCTGGAAGAGGAAGTTGGGGCATGTATAATCTTCTAGGCAGATCGCCTTGGGATTGCTGGGGCAAAGATGAACTTACAACCTTTGCTACTACTTACTAACACCAAACAAGACGATTGGCAGTTCTAACCAATCTAGACGTCCACATGCTTTAAAGGAATTGAAACTTCATATTATTAAAAAATCTGACTATACCGCTATATTTGAGCTTCACGGGTATCAGTTCCGGAGATGTCATGAATGCATTTACAATGGTGTTTGTTTATTCACAAGGTAAAAAATCAAAGCAGACACTCTTCCTATCTCACCTCACTCATTTCATCTTCCTGCCTCAACCAGTTGAATAATCTACTTCTTAAACCGTGATTCTTTCATCTTTCTTCAGCAGAAATGAGGACCGGCAGCCGGTTTAAATGGTGCAGCTCATTTTCAGGACTTGGTAATCCTTCATCCAGGTGATCGCACATCGGATCAGACTCAATGAAGAAGTCGTCTACTGCTGCTAGAGATTTTAATTGCCGAGTGAGAGATGAAATAGTCTTCTGGCACTCTGCAAACCGGCTAGCAGCGACTGCTAGCTCTTGCTCCTGTTTTGCATAACAAAACTAAACGAGAACTTTAGAAGAAAAATAAATTTAGACTAAGTCATGATTGCCCATTTAGCATGAACAAAACAATGGTAAGCTGATCCTATCAGATGGTGGATGGAGTCAGTGAGTGCAGTGTTGCTCAAAGCACCACAACCCGCAAAAAGAAATACTTCGCCCAACTTGAGCATTTCTGGTTAAGGAATTTAAGAAGCACCCCAGTGTAGCACTGTAAGATGATGCCCGAAAATTACATTACATCGAAGGTCTAGTTATTTAAAAAAACCCAACTTTTAGGAGGGCTTTGAAATTCTATATTAACCTCTGAATGTCTTCGATTCTACAGAGAAACTTGAGATTTGTTTTGATTGTGCCCCAATTATACGGTTTGTAATAGTAAAGTATAAGATGCTGATGCAGCGCTCCTGTTTCTAATATAGCTATGTGATGTCGATATCAAGATCAAAACCATGCTGCGTTACTGGAAAATAGATCATGTCATCTTCCTTGAGATGGCTATAAATAAATAAGCATTCACCTCGGAGATTGAAGTCATATCTCATAAGAATGCACAAAAATCAGATGTCCAGACACAGGATGTGAATGTACCAAGAGAAGCATCTCTCTTTTCTCATGCAGATGGAACTCACTCTATATGCAACTGTAACGTCACCACTCAAAACATAGTAGCAGGTTTGTCGGAAAACGTAGTAGCAGGTTATGTAAAAGATGCAATATCATCTCGATAATTTACTCATGTTATCACGCCTTCAATTAGATATAGACTAACTTCCACAAGCCATAAAGAACTAACCTGCTTTACTTTTAGCTCGTCATCAGAGACAGCCACACGCTGAAGCTCATTCTCATGCTGCAGTTCAGCATCCCTTTTCATCCTTAGATTTTCATCCTCCAGCTTCTGACATTTTGCCTCATTTTCAGCATTTTCATCCTCCAGCTTCCGATATTTTGCCTCATTTTCAGCAGACAATGCACGCTCTCTTTCAGCCTCTTCTTGTAACAATTTGACAATAAGGAGCAACTTTTTCATCTCCTCTTCAACATCCATGAGTCTTGACTCTGTCACTTCCATCCTCTCATGGGTAATCCTCGCTTCCTCTTCTGCAGCTTGCTTTGATTTTTGTGCTGCAGACAACATGGTGTCGAGTTCTACCAATCTCATCTCAACCTCACTGAGCTGACTCCATGATGTTTCAAGTTGCTTTTGACATTGATTTAGAGCCATCTGTAGCTTATCCTTTTCTTGTTCCTTCTTCTCTAATTCCTCCTCCAGCTCTGCCGTTCTATTGATCATGGCTTCAAGCTCAGATTTGAGAGGGACTTCATCAGATCTGTTTTGATCCAGAGTGGGCTCCACTCCTTGGCTGCAGCTTCCACTTTCTGCGTCTGGTAAAGCTGCAAGCCTTTCCATTTCCAGAAAATCATCCATTAAATCAAGTCCTCCTGAAGAAACCATGAGATTCTTTCCAAAAGATTTGTCTTTCTTAAAATGATCGAGTTCAGTTATCAAAGCAGATGCCCATGACTCAGAGTGGCCCAGCTCACAATCATTGGGCTCCAAGCAACTTGCTTTCTGCATGTCATTCTCAACTGCTAGCAGTCTATCCCCTACATCTGATTGGCTATCGGTGAAGGACTCTAAGCAAACTGATGATGCAGAGAAAGACTTAATATCATTTGTCGCGGTTGCTTTCCGAGACATGGCTCTGAGTCTGCGGCAATCGGCTTCAAGCCTAGCTACCTTCTTTATGCTCTGTAAATGCTGTTTGCTGGCTGTTTCTGCTGCCTGGGTGCTCAAATCACGCTCATTAATCCTAATTTCTAGCTCCTCAGACAGAGAAAGGACTTTGGCTTTGAGGGCCACATTCTCTTTTTCAGCAGCATCAAGCTTAGGGCCAAGATCAGAACTTATAACTGAAGAAGCTTCACTCTTGGCAGCTTGAAGCTGGGCATGGACATCAGAAAGCTTAGTCTCAAGCTCAGCCTTTGTTAATTCCCACTCATGAGTTTTCTTGACCACAGCTTCTTGAATCTTCTGCTCTTGCTCTTCCCTCACCTGTCTTAGCTGCCTCACACATTCCTTAAGCGCTCCATCAAGATGACCGATCCGATCTTCCAGCATTGAGTTCTTTTGTGTTGCAGCCTCCAGTTGTTTCTTCAACACCAAGACTTCATTTTCAGCGTTCTCCCATCCTACGATTGAATATCAGAAGGAAAAAACTTACAACGAAGTACGTAAGCGCAAAAATGCAAATCCGAATGCAATGTTAAATAGATTTAACGTAGGGACAGTTTAAGTAGATGTTATCCTCAAATCTGAAACCCCATGTGAGTTCAGTTCACTCTTGCTCTGATTGAAAGTTTCCAATCTCGTTACCCCAGATATTAGTGCTTAATATCAGTGCAATTTGTGTAGTATATCAGGTAACTTCCTCCCTCCTACATTCTCAGATATCTTGTTACAATCCCCATTCATTTGCTGCAGCTTTGGACATTAAATACAGACATCAAGAAACTAAATCATTATGCTGTGGTTAAAGATCATGCTACAGTACTATAAGAATACTCGGCAAATATCTTTTGGAGGAAAAAAAACCCACGGCTCCTCGATCTTCATCCCTATGAATGTTATTAAGTTCTCTCTTGCCAAATCACATCCAGACTCTGCTACAGACAAGTTCAGATGTCCCTCCTAGACAGAAACAAGAAAAACTCGCGGAAAACTTGCTTCTTTTTTAAGATAGCATTAAAAATGTGAAGAAACCAAACAAATTTCTCTCTTATATAGATGCTTGGTGTTTCATTGTAAGAAATGTCAGTTTTTGTTGCACTACCTGATACAGCTTCTTCTGCGACTTTAGCATGCTGCTTCACTAATTCTTCCTGGGCGCTAATATTCAGAAGTGCAGCAGATAATTTCTCTGATAAGGTCCTCACACCCTCACCTACTTCCTCATCCGCAACCGCAACCGCAACCTTAGATGTGACTTCTTGAGATTGACTGCTATGCGTTGGATATACCTTTAGAAACAAGCCAAGGAACACCAATGTTCATCTATCACCATACTATGTAAAAACTAAATCAATCTTGCAGAACATAGCAGGAAATGAGAGAGAAGTGTGGCGGGAGGGAAGGAATAGGGAGATTGAGATTTCCAAACAAAGTATAGTGAATCATCTAATTATTGAGCATGATCTCCATGGCACATTTCTTGGAAAATGTCCGCAATATATGACTACTTCAGTCAGTTTTTGGACTCCTTCTCAAGTATAATCGCAATTATACTTGGGGGGATCAATTACACAAAAACAAAATTGTCTGAAGACTAATCTGCGCGCAGTAGCAGATAATTTTTTTTTTTTCTGTGTTCAATGAAAATGAACAACAATATGGCATCATTTTGGACCAAAATTAGAACTGTCATAATGAGAGCATGTTCACTAACCTGCAAAGGCAAGAACCAAATGATTCAGTTAAACAAGATAGACATTTTACGAACCTGTTCATCGGAAAATCGTCCGGAGTGAGAGGACAACGAACCCGAGCTCTCTGTTTCTCCGGGACTCTTCTCCGACGACTTCCTTCGCCAGAGCCAAGTCCGGCGGTCCATCGCGGGCTCTGCCGCGGCAGGCAGGTTATTAGACTCTGACAACCATGCGAGCAATTCTCATCACCCAAATCACCATCTGGGCAAAATCAGAACTTCAAGAACAATCCGAGTGAAACCCAGAAGAGGGAAGAGATCAAAAGCTTAAGCTGTTCCAACCGAAACAATTTTGGGCTTTTTTTCTGAGAATTCCAAACTTTGCTTACAATGCACTCCCCCAACAACTCGAGCTTCGCGATCGACACATCCTTAAATCTAAAAAAATAGCCCAAAAAGCGGAACTTTTATTCTATACGTGAAAAGGACAGGAGAGAGTACACAGACTTTGTACGAAGCTGTTCAATTTTTGCAAGTAACGTGCTTAAATGCAGTCTTCACCCAGAATTACTTGAAGCACAATGCTCGAACAGCTCTTCCGATGGGCACCCAACACATTAGTCCCCCCTCAATCCACGCCATATCAAGAGGGTGGGAGAGAGAAACAGGGGACCACAGAAGAAATGTGAAAAGGGCCAATACCCAGTTTCCGAAAAATATCTGCGGAACTTCAACAAAAAGAAAGGTTGGCAAAGACCCACTTCTTCATCACAAACGTCATGGACTCGCAAATGGCAAAAAGGCCGACAAAAATTCAATCTTTGCACATGAAGGGACGGTGGTTGATTACTTCAGCTATTAAACTAAAAGTCTAAAATACTAAGCAAATATACCAGCTCTGACAGGGGAAGCACGATGGAGATCAGCATCGAGACAATGATTGCTGTGATGGGAATCCCAATGCAGACACGTCTCTGGCCTCAGATCTGAGGAATGTCAGGGGAAGTGGAGAGAGAGAGAGAGAGAGAGAGAGAGGAATAAGAAGATGTGGGGGGTGTTATTGTTCTCCTGTTGATATTCTTGGACGGCAAAATCTTCTGGCTTTTGGAGAAATTATTAAAGAAGGGTCCGATGAATGACAAGACTTCTTTGATGGATGATTGTAATAATCACTTGTCAGCACCTTCAAAGTTATTTGGCCGTACCTTCGCCCCCCTTTTTCAAATGGCAGACGCGTTATTCCCGCCCTTCCTCCTTAAGGTACTCCCCTGCCATTCCTAAGATGCCTTCGTGTTTTGTCGTTGACATCACAGTGCGGTGACGCGAAATTGATGGGGAGATAGGAAAATGGGGGTTGATGAGTGAGAACAACACCTTCCTCTTTGGATTTGACTCCTCAAAAATTTGATCTCGGTACGAGAAAAGACCGTGCCGTGAAATGAATTGATGTATTGGATGACAGCCACGATTGTTGAAAAACGATACTTTTCAATTATATTGAAGAGAGAGCCTGACAAAAGAGAACGGGTTTTTTCCATATCGAAATATTTCTAAAATAGTTTGTAGGTGTAGAAAAACCATTTATAAGAAAGATATTGACTACTTCATTTTTGGATGATTGGTTGTTAGCTTGCCAATACCTTTACGAAATTATTAACTTTTATGACAGTTTATGAATTATGGACTTTTCTTTTGTTTTTCTCATATTTATTTGTTTTTCCCACTAACTCTCGGGGGTTCGACCAAAAAAAAAACACCTCTCGGGTTAACTAGCTTTCGGTGTAGGACAAACAGTTTGAATTAATTAATTTCGTCAAGAATTGTAACGAATTTGTCATCTTTGGTAAGCTAGTCCTATTGAAACAAGAACTGCATGCCCTTGTGTTTGTGCCATCATGGACGGCACTCTCATGATGCGTCCCAAATGGGGAACCCTTTCACGATAACGGGCCATCATCGAGTCCTTTTGGATTTGGGAGTGCGACTCCTTCACATTTGGGTCTTGATGTTTAATGTCGAATTCACTTTCCCTTCATTTATTAATATCCTCAACTTTCAGGCTTTCTAAACGTGGGCTCTGTTCATTTTGTGAAAAATATTTTCTAAAAAGCCATTTTTCAAGAATATGGCAATATTTTATGGTGTTCAACTGAAATATAAAAAAGACTTGAAAAATATTTTTCACTTTTAAGTGAGAAAAATCATTCAATATACTACTTTTAATTTTTTTTTTTATATTTTTGAAATTGATTCTTTTAATTATCTTTTATTTATTTTTTTCTTTTTTTTACCTTCTTCTCCAGCCGATCGCCGACCATGGCGAAGGCCGGCGACTAGCCACAGGCAAGCTTGAGCATCCCCGCCCTCTAGCTATGCTCGAGCTTACCTGTGGCTGGCGACCAGCTAGAGAAGAAGGTAAAAAAAAAGAAAAAAGAAAAAAGATAATAAATTTTGATTTAAAAAAATAATAATTAAAATGAATGGTGAAAGAAGAAGTAGGGAAGGGAAAATGATAAGAAGAGGAAAACATTTTCCTCACTTTTGACTGTGTTTTTTTTTTCCATTGATGGAATATGTTTTTCATGGATAGTTTATTTTCAATAAAACGAACATCGGAAAATCTGGAAAACGTTTTTAGGGAAGTTGTTTTCCGTGAAATGAATGGTGCTTGTGTACATATTTGTGCATGAAAACATTAATTGAAAAAAAATACAGTATTGAGGCAACATTAGGGTTGTGGAAGAGAAGCCTTTTTTCTTGTAATTTTCGTTTGGTAATGTTTTGGTTTTTCTATTATTTTGTTTTTTTTGTTCCTCTGAATAAAAAAAATAGAAATCTGTGAAATAAAAAAATGGCAGGGGAATAGATTTAGAATAAAAATAAAGAGTACAAAAATTCTACTTTTTGTTCCCAAAAACAAAAAGAGAAACAAGGTAAATAGGAACAAAAAAAAATCTCCACCACTCATGCCATCTCCACCACCACCACCACCCACGCCTCATTCGCCATCGTCACTGCCAATGCCCGACTCACTACCTCCTCCAACACCCCTACCACCCACGGCTCCACGTTCACCACCTTCTCCAACAGCACCACCACCCACGCCTCCTTTATCACCTCCACCCCCACCTCCAATGTCTTCTCGAACGCCACCTCCTCCAACACCACCACCACCCACGCTTCCTCTGTTGCCGCTGTCACCAGACTCACCACCTCCTCTGACATCTTCGTCACCCACACCTCCTCCGCCGCCGCCACCACCTCTTCCTTCAACACCAACTACTTCCAACACCACCACCACTCATGCTCTCCACCGCCATCGTCATTGCCCGAGTCACCACCTCCTCCGACACCTCCACCACCAATGCCTCCTCCACTGCCACCTCCTCTAACACCACCATCACCCACGCCTCCACCACCTCCATCCCCACCTCGAACTCCTCCACCACCCACGCCACCTCCACCAAAATCTCCTCCACCACCGTCATCGCTACTGCCCCAATCACCACCTCCTCCTACACCTCCACCTTCTCCAACGTCACCGCCACCCCACCACGCATGCTCCGCCATTGCCATCGCATGAGTCCCCACCTCCTCCAACACCTCCTCCACCGCCACCTCCTCTAATGCCACCTCCTCTAACGCCACCACCCTCACTTCCAATGCCTCCTCTTCCCATGCCACCTCCATTGCCACCTCCTCCAACACCACCACCCCCCATGCCTCCTCCGTCAGCGCCACCACCATCGCCTGAGTCATAACTTCCCCTAACACCTCCTTCACCCATGTCTCCTCCACCACCCCCACCATTGCCCAAGTCACCACCTCCTCCGACGCCGTCATCACCCACGCCTCCTCCAACACCACCATCACCCATTCCTCCTCCACCACCTACACCCCCACCTCCAATGCCTCCTCCACCCACGCTACCTCCACCAAGGTCTCCTCCACCACCGTTCCCGCCACTGCCCTAGTCACCACCTCCTCCTACACCTCCACCGCAACGCCTCCAATGACATTGTTATAATTAAATGAAAAAAATTAGAATTAGAAATTTTTAAAGTCATACCAAACGAAATTTATGTTCTTTTTCATTTTTAAGAATACAAATTTTGTGCAGTTACAAAACGCGTTTTTCTGCTCATAAACTAATCCAAGGAATAGAATTTAAAAACTATTTTTGAACAGAAACATTCCCAAATAGAACAATAGTGTCTACCGTAGATGGTGACACCATGCATGGATGGACTAATTCAGTCGCTAATGCCATTGTTGTAGCTAGTGATTTAAGATATGATGTCTATGCTCCATAAGATTTTCAAGGGATAATTACCGAAAAAGTCATAAATTAATTGCATTTATACCAATTCAGTCATAAAATATTCAATTGTGCCAATTTAATCATAAAGCTTTCAATGATTTGCCAATTAGTCTTTTCGATCAATTTTGGCAAGTAATCATTGACGTGGCGGTATAGTTAAGACCGATTGTTCTACATGGCACGACTGACGCTGATGTAAAATTTTTAAAAAAAAACTATTATTATTTCTTCTTTTCTTCTCTGTTTTTTGCCTACCCCTAGGTTGATGAGGTCGCCGACTGATCCTCCTTGGCCATAGGTGAGGGCTAGCGACCCTTGCCTGGTCTAGGCGAAAGCATCACAACCTTCATTGGCCACCAGGCGAGGGTCGTGGCCCTTACCTATGGCTGGCGAGGGCTCGGAGACCCTTATCCAAACTAGATGAGGGCGTCGTGGCCCTTGCATGTGGCTAGAGAGGTCACCAACCCAAAGTTAGAAAAAAAAAAGGAAAGAAGAAAAAAATTAAATTCAATAAAAATTTAAGATTTTAAATAATTATCTATGTTAGCACAGATTATACCACATAGCACGGCTGGTGCCGCCTAAACCGTCACGTCAATAATTTTCGACCAAATTGGATGGAAAGACTAAATTGACAAATTGTCAAAAGGTTTATGAGTAAATTGACATGATTGAAAGGTTATGATTAAACTGGTACATGTGTAATGGGTTTAGGAATTTTCTCGGTAATTTCCCAGGATTATCAAAATAGGGAAAAAAAGGATCTAACTTTGCTATATTTTCATGACAAGAGAGCTTGCCAAGTAGAAAAATATGGGTCGCGAAATGCCTAACCGACATCATGGACTATATAACGCACGAGCCAAGATTCGAATAGGTGATCTTCGCCACATGTCGCGTTGCGTTCATATATCAACGGAGCATAAGATGTTGCTATCGATCAGAAAATTATACTTATCGTCCTATTGAAGAAGGCCTTGGTTGGTCCCCCCATTTAGCCTGTGGTTGCTAAATCAACATTAGCCTGGCCTAGGGTTTCTAGGTTTAAAAACGTGACCTCGGGGCATCATCTTTCTCCTATCTTGAAACCAAAGGGACAAAGGAATGTTTCTCTTGGCAAAATGAGAAAGACGCGGAATATAATTGATGGTTTCCGCGGGTGATTGCGACGTGTCGTTGGACGATATTTGTCGGCTTTAACTTTCACAAGACTTCACATGAAATGGCAAAGCACACGGCATTTGCTGAGTTCCTCTCTTCAGTATTAACTACAATGATACTACAACCATATCATGTAGTAGTTGTTCTTCTCTTATGTAAACAAGTAATAACAACAAAATGTTCACGTAAAATTCCCTTTTCTTACCTCATCAATTGAACTCGTTATTCATCTAATACATCCAGGTTGCCCGATCCTCGTCCAGGTTGCCCGATCCTCGTCCCGATGTAAGATTCCACACCTATCACCGCGTTATCATTGTCCAATTCATTCTCTTAGAATGGGTGAATTCTAAGCAAAATCAAAGTTCGAACACGTTCATCAAGTGGAGTGTTGGGGGTTGTTGGGTGTTTGGTCCTCAATCATCCTCTTGAACCGGAGGAAGGCAAAGCACTTTGTCCTAAGCCAAAAGGGAGAAGAGAGGACAATTGAAAAACTGTTTGTCTACATTCTGTCTCAAGCTTTCCTTCATCTTTTCCTCTTTAATCCCTTCTGGCAAAAACTCAAAGACTTGTCCTTTGAATTCTTAAGGGGTATTGTGGCATAGGAGAGCAAGCAACAAGGCTTTGCAAATTATCAATGATTGGGACGTGCATGCACCACCAGACAGATCGCATCAGCCATCCTTCCAAAGATGGCCCCGCCGACCATAGGAAAAGATCATTAGATGTGCTGAATTTAAGGAATGCAACAAAGAAGACGTGACCCCTTGAATGCCTAATTTTGCGTTTGGGGGTCATCTCCAACATGTGAAATGAAATGAATTGTCCCTGTTCAACCCACGTCGAATCTTTGCAATGGTTCGAATAGATCGAGGCTATAGTCTCTTCGGGCGAGGCCCAACACCAGGCTTGGCATATTGCACCAGGGCCCGTTAGCATATTTTATAGGATTATGTCATGTCAAACTCATCATAACGAAATATAGAAGAAAGCAAATGCATCATCCATCGACAGTTGTGGTCACTCACATAAAGATCACGTTTTGCCCATTTCTTTTCTGAGATTGATGATCGTTTAATCACAAAATAGTACATCTCAAACGGCGTCCTTATGTACGGTCTTTAAGTTTCTATACAAGTTATGGTGATTTGTATAGGAATTACGGTAAAATACATGAGCTATTACAACAAGGTTATGATTGAGGAACTGTCCCCCGAAGAACCATAGAAGTGCTAAGATAAAAGCACCATATGTATATGGTTGTTTCCCAAGCGAAACACCCGATGTTGTGGTCTAACCTTACTGAGATGTGTCCATATTTCCAAAAATAAATGAGATAGTGCTTCTTGAACCATAAACATGTTTTTTCCACTTGGCTTTTAAGGTACCGAAAAGGCACTTAATGCTCGACTAGATTCTTCAAAATAGCATGTAAAAACGTTTGCCATTTTTCATTAATCTGATAAGGAGAGCACCATAATTTTCTTATATGGATATAAGAATGATTCTAGAGGCACTTGTCAAGCGTTTCTATGTGCGATTTGTTGTGGGAATCGGAGCAAGTCCTATATCGTGCCATTTTACAAAAATTACAATGATTCTAGAGGCACTCATCAAGCATTTCTATGCGCAATTTGTCGTGGGAATCGAAGCAAGTCCTATATCATGCCATTTTACAAAAATTGCCCCTAGGCGACCGATGTATGTTCAATTGGATGGCCATTTGATTTGAGTTCGATCGGCATTTCTAGACTATTCGTCGATACCTTCAATCTTGAATAATTCAAGATCAATGAGCACTTAGAAGATGAACAATACATCAATCTTTGGGGGCCACTCGTGGAGTTTGTCCAAACTTGGTCAATCCATGGTTTGGATGAAACTTGCCCTTCTAGTGGCGATGATGTTTGCACTGATGTTTTCTGCTCTGCTGAACGTTTCCGGAGGGAAAACAAATTGAACCATTTTGACCATTCCCTATATAAGAAACTCTCGTCTTTGTCAAACGCGAGGGGAAACTGTGAGGTGCATAGTTCAATAATTGCTATGCCATGTGTTAACCCGTGTGCTTTGCGCCTCTAGCCACCTGTTTTCCCCCATTTTCCCTGTATTTAAAATCAGAATCTAAGTCAACTAATTTGCGGGTTAGTGATGTATTGCAGCACATCATACATTCTGTAATATGAACAGTTCTCACTCTTTGTATCGGAACACTTAATTTAAGGTGATCTTCGAGTTGAATCGTATGGGGGAGGCTTGACATGGAGAGATGTCAAAAAGCAATGCCTACTTGCAACGGTGGCTCCGCAATGCTTAATGAAAATACCTTTTGTTTAGCTATATAAAAGTTTCCATCATGATAAGAAGTCAAGTAGAGAACTTGCAAATGGCTAGAGGAAATGAGGAACACCAGTGGGGTCATCTAGAGTTTTTTTTTTTTATTATGCTAAAGCTCCGTTTGTTACGTGGAAAATAAATGATTTGGCAATTATTTTTCTAAAAATGATCGATTGTATTGCTTGTAAGAATGAATCGACGGAATATATTTTCATTATTTACGAAAATATTTAGACATAAATTATTGTCGATAATGCAAACTTTTTTCATTGACTAGTTATTTTCGGCGATACGAACGATCATTTTCAAGAAAATGGTTTTCAAATCATTCATCTTTAGAGAAATAAAGGGAACTGGGGCAATATAGATGAGCGAAACCTGAATCTGAATAATATACCAAACCTCATACCCAGTTAATTTTTCAGCCTTTTTTCGGTCAAACCCTTAGCATATTCTCCCTCTCTCTTTCTTTCTTTCTTCAGGATTTGCACCCTGGCCTCTAATCTCTTTCTTACTCCCTACCAAGAAACCCTAGCCGCAACAACTTTTCCGCTTGTAGATGAGCAAAACTCGAGTGGTGTAGTGATCTTGATCTATAAGACTTACGTTAGAGTTTTGATATGTTATGTATAAAAAAGTTATCATAACGCGAGTTCAGCGTGGTGTACGTTCAATCGAGTAGGGCGTGGATTTAAACAAGAGGTCGACTAGGGTTTTACTTTGAGCCGGTTCACACGAATTTTGGGAATTTTGAGTTCGATTTCGTGGTGGGATTAACCACTCCAAACCGTCTCTCACGAGAGAAAGGATTTTTCGAGCAATACCTTATCTCTGGGGATAAAAAGTGAAACTTCGTATTACTACAAATGACACATTCTTCCAATTCTTAGTTTGACCAAAAAAGCTATAGGAGAAAAGGAAACGAAAAAGGAAAAGGAAAAGAAAAACCAAAGTAGGGGAGATGAAAGTCACAAAAGGGAGAGAAACCATTTGTTGCTTGTAATGGCAGAAAATATGTGAAAGGCAAAAATAACCATCATCGCTAATTTTTATGCGAATTGTAAATAACACTAAAAATAAAAAAAAAGATTAATGCTATGAAAATCCCCAAATTGATACACATGCAATAGATTTACTCTAAACTAATTTTTTCGATCATTAAAAACCCCAAAATGGTACACATGTGACAAATTTAACCAAAATTAATTTTTTGACTACCAAAAACCTTAATCCGATACACGTGTAACATATTTACCTTATGTTAGTTTTTATTAAGTTGAATTAATATCTCGAAAAATTATAAACTAGTACACTCATGACAAATGGTGGGTATAACCTCAAACTGATATACTCGTCAACTGTCACATGTTATCCAACTAAAATTTAAGGGAGCTAACAAATGGTTAATTTATGAGAGGTGTACCAATTTGAGATTTTTAGTGGTCAAAAAATTAATTTGCTTGTAAGTTTCACACATATGTATTAGTTTGCAGTTTTTCGTAATATTAACCAAAATAGACCAAGAGAATTTCTAAAAGAATTGGAGAAATCGAATATTATCTGGTTATTGTCCTGAGTGGGGTAAATTAGAAGATACCAAAGCTTCAAATTCTGATATGTAGATTCGAAAATATCTTTTAAATGGAGAAAAAGAGAAATCATGGGATGTTCTCGATTTTTTCATGATCCTTAGTCGAAGCGTGAGCAGGACGCACCAACCACGTAAATTTAACACCACTTTTTTTTTTTTTGGTCAAATTTTTTATGGCCACAAGGTGAATTGCCACCCCTCACTGCCCATTTAATGTGAGCCATAAAAAACCAGCAAATCGACCTCACCATAATCCACTGAAAATATTTTCCCGACCAAAAAAAAAAAACAAAAATAAAAGAGAGGGAGGATTATTAAGTAAATACAATAAATGGCATTTGACTCACAAAAATGGGTTTATTAAAAAAAAAATGGAAAAAATAATAATAGAAAAAGACAAAAAGAAATCCCCAAATTTCGAGGCTGCATTTAACTGTCATTTGAATTGAACTCCCTCATTTCCCACCTCCTAATCAATCATATAGAAGAAGAAGGAAGAGAGGGAGAGAGGAAGAAGACGACGCAGGAGCAGAGGAGCAGAGGAGCCGGCGCCGGAGGAGCAGGAGGAGGAGGATCCGAAGCCCTAGCTCGGGGGGGGGGGGGGGGGGGGGGGGCTTTGTCTGCGTCTTCCTCGCGGCTGTCATCTCCTCTCTCTCTCGCTTTCGATTCCTCCGGCTCGATCGATCGTGAAGAGCCGGTTCCTAAAACCCTAGGCCTTTTCTTCTTCTTTCGATTTTGGGGGGGTTGGGTGGGTGGGGGTGGTGGGATTTTGAGAGGATGAGCGGGCAGGTGGCGGCTTCTTCCGGCCCGCGGAGGGCGAGCCTGCAGCAGAAGCGGGGCCCCTTGGCTTCGGCTCCCAAGAAGTCGCTTCCAACGGAGAACGGCAATGGCGCGGTGGCCAACAACGGCAACGCCTCCAAGCCCTCTTCGCCTCCTGGCCAATCGTGAGTTTTCGCGCCCGTCCGCTTCTCTCGGGAGAGAAAAAGGAAACGCGATTTTCTGGCTTATTTAGAAGAAAACAAGAAATGAGCTCTTTTTCGAGTGTTGGGCCTTGCTGTATCGATGGGGTTTGTCAATTATAGCGTGTCCTTGTTGCGACGGTGACATGAGGGGTGTCGTCATGTGGGCTTGAGCATTATCGAGACATCTTACATGATGATTGGCTCGATTCGGCAATAGCTGAGATACCTGAGAGTCGAAATGTGCCTGATTGTTTCTGTGTTCTTCATTAAATTGCTTCAGTTCCGTTGGGGGAGAGAGGACCGTGAAGAAGCTGAGGTTGTCTAAAGCCCTCACGATCCCGGAGGGAACTACCGTTTCCGATGCGTGTCGGCGCATGGCTGCTCGCCGGGTTGACGCTGTTCTGTTGACTGATACCAATGCTTTGCTCTCTGGGATTGTTACTGACAAGGTTCGAATGTTATGATGGCAATTTTCAGTGTTTTCTTAAAGCTTGCTCAGAGTTTTTGTCTTGATAAGAAAAATATGTAATTTATGCGTCTGTCGGTCAGGATATTGCCACAAGAGTCATTGCAGAGGGGTTGCGACCGGAGCAAACTATAGTATCCAAGATAATGACGAGGAATCCCATATTTGTTACTTCTGATACTTTGGCTATCGAAGCTCTTCAGAAAATGGTCCAAGGTAGGTCTTTTGAAGTCTTAAGTCTTAAGTGTGGTTTTTATTTGTCATAATCAATACTACTGATTTTGGTGCTTACCGAGAAGAAGAATGTTCCTGGTAGATGGTGAACTAACTGGTCCTCTGAATTTGAATCTTTTGTGCTTTTATCCGTGGTGATTTTTATTTGACAGTCAACTATTGACGCTGCCTGATCAAGGTTTAATGATGAGAGGGATGTTATGAACTGTAACACAATGATAGAAAGGGAAAACAGTGACCTTTGATAAAGTTACCGGGAAACTTGTTAAAAGTCTTAACTCTGCTTCTGCACTGTGTGTTATTGTACATTGTAGCATGCACATGCGTATTTTATTCTTAAGGCTATTCGTGGAATTAGAACTTGTAGAGCTTCTTCATTTTGACATGTCTCGGTTTTATCATTTCATATTTTCCTATGCATGTCCTGCTGAAAAATTCAGGTTGACATAACTCATGTTGGAGATCTATGTTATCTATTTTGTCAAAAAAAAGAAGAAAGGAATTCATGGAACATAGTTTACCCTTTCGCTATTTACTTATTTTGAAGTATTTTTTTCCATTCCAATGAACAGGTAAATTTAGGCACCTTCCAGTTGTGGAAAATGGTGAAGTCATTGCATTGTTAGATATCACAAAATGCCTCTACGATGCTATCTCTAGGATGGAAAAGGCTGCTGAGCAAGGGAGTGCTATCGCTGCTGCTGTAGAAGGAGTCGAACGCCAATGGGGAAGCAACTTTTCTGGTTGGCTGATTTTTTCCTACTAAACGAGAATATACCTTCCTGCCTGACTAGAATGTATTTTGACGTAGTCATTGGTGCCTTCATTAGTAGAAAATTTTACATTGCCAGATTAGGAGAGGGGAAAGAGGAGAGGCGGGGGGGAGGGGGGGGGGGGGTTCGTAAGAGTTAGTGGGTGAGAAAGATTTTTTTAAACAATTATTTTGCACATGCTCTGTTCTTTTTTGCTCCGTTTATTTATTCCCATTAGGATGCTCCTGCTAGGGTGACCTGATAAATGTTTGAGAACTACTTCAATAGATTAAATTAAATTTGGTGTTGAGAGTCCTTAATATGTTTTCTTAATATGGCTACATTTATTTTATTTATTTTTTCATATTTCTAGCATGGGGTAAGCCTGATTTTTGATCCTTCCCTTTTATTTGCTGACAAATCTGTAACTCTTATTTTGTTCTATGGATTTATCTCAGCTCCATATGCATTTATTGAAACACTGAGAGAGCGGATGTTCAAGCCATCCTTGTCAACTATCATCAGCGAGAACATAAAGTACCCCTGAATTGTGAATTTTTGATCTTTTATGCATGCCATCTTAATGGGCTTAATTAAGTGGTTTTCTGGTACTAAGTGCATATATCATCTATTTTCAGGGTTGCCATTGTGTCACCATCTGATCCAATCTATGTTGCTGCTAAGAAGATGCGGGAGTTTCGGGTCAATTCAGTAATCATTATGACAGGAAGCAAGATACAGGGGATACTCACGTATTGTTCTTTCCTTGTCTCTGTCTCCGCTTATTATCCTACAATTAGGATAGCTCCCGTTCTCACCATATGATGAAGTCTATTGCTTACAGCTGCTTTTTGCTTCAAATGCAGTTCAAAAGATATTCTTATGCGCGTGGTGGCTCAAAATCTTTCTCCTGAGTTGACTCTGGTTGAAAAGGTTAGTTTTCTGTTCGAGTCTGCACTCATGCTAATCTTGTTTTCTGAGTTAAGTTCGGATGAGTTTGGCATCTATTTTAAAAGTAAGTTTCGGCTGTCATTGTTTTTTGAAAGCAAGTTTCTGTTATTGTTGTGGTTTCTGAATCAATTGTAGCAGTGTACATCAGTAAATTAAGTGGAGTCTGAATTGTTTATCAGCTCTCTTAAGGTCTTAGCAAAATGTTGATTGTTGTCGTCTGAGGCTTAGCTGCCATATATGAGCACTGAGATTTTACTATAAAATTCAAGGGCACTTACCTACTCTTTTTCTGTGGGCCACCAAATAGGGATGTTATTGGGCAGGTTTTTAGTCTGTTGATGATCACTTTGTTGCTGTTTGTGCAATATTGAGATCATCATTGTTGATGTGCCGCTCATGGTTCTCCCTGCAAACTGAGTCAAGTTTTATTTTGGTGGCTCTTGCTCTTGTGTGGGCTTTTACCTCAGTAAAATGATGCTTCTTTTCCCCGATGGTTTGGAGTGTTTTGATGGTTTTGTAGGTTGTGAAGACTTAGTCTCAGATTGCAATTTCCTTTGCATCTCGTGTCTGTAACAAACCCGAAACTTTAAGCGATATTGGTACCTCAAAAAAGTGCCAAATTGTTATAATTAATGAACAAGCTGCCTTTTATGTTTAATTATTTTAGGTGACATAGGATATTGTTGGTCTAGTACATGGAATCAATCTGATAATTTTTATGGTCTGTCTTTCTTTCCCCTTCCCCTTTTTTACTATTAAATATTCTGGACTTGAGCTTATTTTCTTTTTGTTTGGTGACTTTTATGAATTTGGTGGTGCTTCCTTTTTACCAAATTCTACAGGTAATGACGGCAAATCCTGAATGTGTGACGCTAGAGACAACAATTCTTGATGCATTGCATATTATGCATGACGGAAAGTTCTTGCACCTGCCTGTCCTTGACAAAGGTGGGTAAAATTTGTCATGTTTTTTCCAATGCAATTTGCATGAATAGTGAGTTAAATCTTTATTGCAGAGGGGTGTATTGCCGCTTGTGTGGATGTGCTTCAGATAACTCATGCGGCAATATCCATGGTAAGTCTATTTTCTGAAGTAACAGGTGCGTGTTAGAGAGTATTTTAAATATTAAAGCCAACTTGATATGATTATCGTTTAATTTGACTGTGGTGCAACTCAAAGCAAATTTTGCTATTGTAGTGCCATAATATTCAAACTTCATTAGCTCGCCATTGAGGCATATTGACCCTTGCCACCAGATTTAGGATTGAGATACTAGTCTATGTGCTAGTGGCCAGGGTTGTCCATGTTTTAGTATCTCCAATTTGGGAAAGATTTATCTGCCACAAAAAAGTTTCAAGCCGAAAGGGAATGAAAATGATATAGTTAAACCTTCTAACTAGATCAATTATGTCGGCTTGTTTTGGTTTTGCTTTTGGTTCAAATTGCTTAGTCAACACCAAGATGTTCTTATGCATTCAATCTGAAAGAAAAAAAAATATCACGAGTTCTATATCATTCCTTACCCATAAAAATTACCGTGGTTATTGGTATAATAAAAATCACTTTTTTTTTTAATGTAAATCATTGATTATTTACTTGCTTTAAATCTGTAAGTGGACCTGAATATGAAAATTCTATAAATAGGTTTGCTTGGTTATTGTAGTTAATTAAGGAGAAAGTTAAACCAGAAATAAAATCAGGTTAGCTGATCAGAATGAGCCCTAAAAGCTTGAAACATGCGGCATTCCCAATGCTCCGGTTTAATGTTTCCTGCAGAGATAAATTTTATTTTTTATGTTCTAATGATCTGTTGAGCGAGCAGGTTGTTTTTTTAGGAAAATACACTATATGTTGACTCATAGTTATTATTTATTTAAACCTGTTGGTCATATGGCAGTATAAGTAAATGACTCTAAGGAGTTGGATCTTTTCCCATCTATTTGACAATATTATATGATTTTGCAAGGTTGAGAACAGCTCCGGAGCTGTTAATGATATGGCAAACACCATGATGCAAAAATTCTGGGACTCAGCCCTTGCTTTGGAGCCGCCGGATGACTATGACACCCACAGGTATCACTTCATATGTAAGAATGAGGTCTACGTGGAATGAGTACATACAATGTAATGCATATAATAAATTAGTTCAAATTCTGATTTCTGTGAAATGTTATAGTGACATGTCAGCGGCGTTGCCCTCAGAAGGACCAGAGAGCACCAAGTCTGCATATCCTTCCCTTGGTCTGGGAAACTCATTTGCATTCAAATTTGAGGACCTTAAAGGTCGTGTGCACAGGTTAAATTGCGGTGAGTATTGCTAGGAACAACATTTTATGGTATGAATAGAACTTAAGACTCCAGCATCTCCCTCTTCAGGGCCAAATAACCTGGTTCGCTGAGGAACAACTTCTGTTCTATCTACTAAGACATCATCTGAACAGTTCTCTATGCATGATTTATCTTTCTATGAGGGTATCATCTTTAGGACAGTAAAATACATTGAAGGATCTATTTTCTCACTTCTTAATACAGGATGACAGATTGATATTCATGGGGTTTGATTTAATTGTTGGGGTAAAAATATCATAGGGTCACAATTGTGATGTACTTGATTTTTGGATGGTTTGTTGAATTATTGGTTGTATTGGTTTGGCTGTGATAGAACTGCTTAATTCAAAGCCTGCAATTTCTAGTTTTAGCAGCACCAAATGAAGTCTTTCATCTTGTCATTAGGTACTGAGAACTTAGACGAGCTTCTATCTTCCGTGTTGCAAAGAATTGGAGTTGGTAATGATTCGCAGCGACCTCAGCTGTTGGTGAGTTCAAATTGATGTAGTTCACTCTGTGCATCTTATACGGCTTTCGTCAGTCCAATGTGGTTACTAATTCCAATTAATCCATTTGGCGTGTTTCGTTTGCCAATGGTAGTATGAAGATGATGAAGGTGATAAAGTTCTATTGGCCACTGATGCTGATCTTGTTGGTGCTGTCAGCCATGCAAGATCATCTGGACAAAAGGTATCTTGTTTTCTTTCTCACTGAGGCAGGCTGTGCTTTTAAGCATATCAATTGGAAAATGATGGAATGAGATGGATTCACCAGATTTAGTTATTGGTTAGAGAAAATCTTTTTACCCTCTTTGGGACAGAATTTCCTCTGTTGTCATTGTGATCATTGAGCTACTGATTAGTTATATTTCTTTCTTAAATTTGCCATTCTTCTTAGAGAATAATTATATTGTTCCGATCATTATTTATCTGATTTGAACTGTGAAAGGATTTTGTTGGGATGGTGTTTAGCCAATGTAAGGACTATAGATGTGTGACTCAGGGAACTTGACAAGGATTAAAAAGGAAAGACTGAAACTTTATGTCTGTTATCCTATGCCAAGTTGCAACTCTTAATATCTTCATTGATCATTTATTGCTTTTGCTATCAAATGCGGATTTGTACCAGCCTCCACTCTGAAGTGTATATGGCTGAGTGAATAGTGATCAGTTTATACTGCTACCTATCACCTTTTTGCATATTCTAGTCAGTTTTGTTAATTTTGATGCCCTACCTCCTGTCTTGGTCCTAGGTTGTGAGGTTGCATCTGGATTTTTCGGAAACCAGCCAGGAGCTAAGATCGCCCCCTGCGACAGATATGACGACGCTGAAAAAGAGCAAGGGGATGTCGGTGGGTTCTGGAATTCTGGCAGGCGCAGTCGTCTTGACGAGCATTGGCGTTTTGGTCTACTTAAAGCGTACGAAACTGTGAAATTTTCCCGTCGGAGTTACTTTTGTCTTCATTTGGGGTTCGGGGTGGATCAGTGAAGCCTGAGCCAAGATGGTTTTTGACCAATAAAACCAAGATGGTTCACTCCATTATCAAGTAATTAATTACTGGATAGATGATGATGGATCCTATAGGGGTGGGTGATGAAGAATGACTTTGGTGGGCTGGCTTCGCTTTGTTTTGTTCCTCGCGTAAATTACTGAAATAGAGAAAGCTTACTTCTGGCACTTGGAAGAGAAAAATCTTATTGACAAGGCCAGAGCTGTTATGATCTCCATTGCAGGGACCATTACTTTTCTTCATCCTTTTCTTCTCTGACATTTGAATATGAGTAATGTTGGAGACAACGAATAGGTAATCAGATAGGTCTCTCTAGTCTAGAAGACACTCGTCTTTCAAGATGGAAATTTTTTGGCCTCTTTCTTGTGAAATGCAAGGTGAATTATGAGATGTAGGTGATTGTCTTCAGCCAATAAGATATATGCATGATTTTTTCGGCCCGATAAGTGCTCGGAAATTGGTCTATAAAACTAGGAGACGGACTGATGTTGTGGAACTCTTTGGATAATTGAATTTAACTTGTGTAAATGTATATGTTTAATCTGTCGCATCACTAACCACAAGTTGATGTATTCAAGATGAAGCCATGTCTGTTCTACCGTAGATCCCTAGCCAAATTTAGAATTATGGAGCCACATTTTGTTGTATAGCCATAATTTCCTTAAATTTCTGTAACAGTTGCTTCCTTGCAAAAGAATTACAGATGTTCATCTAAATTGAAAGTTACTTTAGAGCATATAGAGAGTCGGGTCAATTTTGTTTACTTCAAAGTAAGTTTTTTCCCATAACAATTTAGTAATTTTGTGAGAAAATGACATAAATATTCCTTATACTTTGATCCAATGATGATTGTCATCTTAGACTTTTAATTAATTCAATGTGGGTCTTGAACTATTTCTAAATTTTCAATCTAGTCTAGGAACATTTCATAACAAAGGCAAATCAATCTTTCAATACTATTTACAAGTTTTCATAATTATTACTATTGCCCAGTTTTTAGAATATTTTTTCATTTCAAATTCATTTTCTAAATCAATAAAAGATATGCTATCTTTTTATTAAGTTTTTAATCTTTATATATATATATTACTATAGTTCCATTAAAGTATAGTTTAACGCTTGATCTTCGTAATAACAAAAATATAACCTCACTTAGAGTTAAATTGATCTTCGTACTTATAATATATTACTCTAAGGATAAGTGCAGAGAGATTTATTGAACACAGTACAACAATGATACCTTAAGAACTGGTTTCCTTCTATCATTCTGTTTTGTTTTCTACTCTTCCGACGGGCTTAGAGAAGGCGTGAAGCCAAACCGTCCATGGGCTTTAACTTTATTTTATGGAGACTGTAAGCTAAATTATACTTAAATTGATCCATGTTATATTTATAAAGATAAAAAAGATAAAAAAAAGTATTAAAAAGATAGCCGTATTTTCAAGGGTTAATACCATGAAAAACTCCAAATGGTGCACATATGATAAATTTACTATAAATTATTTTTTGACCACAAAAAACTCCAAATTGGTACACTTGCGACAAATTTACCTTATGTTGGTTTTTGTTTAATTTTACTATTAAATTGTTGAGTTGGATGATACGTGGCAGTTGACGGGTGTACAGGTTTGGAGTTACTGATTTGTGATTTTTCGTGGTATTAATCCAATTTAACGAAAACTAACGGAGAGTATATTTATTATAAATGTACCATTTTGGTGTTTTTGATAGTAAAAAAATTAGTTTGGGGTAAATTTATCACGGGTATATCGGTTTATAATTTTTGGTGTTAAAAGAATCAGTGTGGGGTAAATTTGTTATAAATGTATCAGTTTGGGATTTTTCCGTTAAATTGGATTAATACCACAAAACTAGTACATCTGTGACAAATGGAGGACAAAATCCCAACCTAGTACACCCTTCAAGTGTCACGTGTTATACAACTCAGTAATTTGACGAAAAAATTTAATGAAAACTAACGGAGGGTATATTTGTTTCAGATATACCAGTTTGGGGTTTTGGTGGTAAGAAAATTAGTCTGTGGTAAATTTATTTCAGGTGTACCAATTTGGAGTTTTTAATGATCAAAAAATTAATTTGGGGTAAATTTATTATAGGTGTACTAGTTTGGGATGTTTCGTGATATTAACCCTTTAGAAAATGATTGGAATGAAAAGATATTCTAAAATTCATGCAACAGTGTAATTATGAAAGCTTTTGACTTTTTTTTTATGGAAAGTTGAGGGGCTAAATTGAACAAAGTGAAAGTTGAAAGATTAGATTGAACATTTATCAATTGTTTAAGGATTATATTGAATGAATTAAAATTTTAAGAATGATATTACATATAGGGACAAAATAAATGAATTATTTGTGTCATTTTCCTAATGATATCATATCTTTGGTTACATTTTGTCGTAAATGTAATTTTAAAAATTTGAAGTTAGTATTTTTTTTAACTCGAGGTTGGTAGTTTTCATTTAAAAGAGCAATTTTCAGTATATTGCAGGAATGTGTATATGCTACTTTATTTAGTCATTTTTCTATTTAAAAATATGTTTTCTCTGATCAATGACTCTTAATATTATTATGTATAACAACTTTTCAAGATTGGAAGTAAATTTACAATTACTTTGATTTAATAATTTCTAGAGGTAATCGGTAACTTCCCAATTGAAACGCTTTAAATGAATTTTTTTTGGCAAATTGCAATATGTAGGATTTTATAAGCAAATGTATTATGACAATGCTTCATAAACCACAAAACCCCCCGTTTGGAGTTTTGGCTTGTTCGCGAAAAGTCACCACCACCAGAAAACCCATGCAGCGAATCGTACCATGGTTGAGATCGCCGTAATCAAGCAGATTTTACCACCCTTTGACCGTTGAAATTAAAACCATTTGGAGAAGAAACGATGAAACGAAGCAACGAAGCGACGAAGCGATCAATGAACAGCGAGCGAAGCGAGAGCAACGCACAGAGGAAGAAGAGAAACTTTGAGAAACTGGGTCTTTTTCGTTGGGTAAGCGATCTCGGAACTTTGGTTTCTTCTTCTTCTTCTTCTTCTTCTTCTTCTTGGTTTTGAACGTTGCAGATATGGCGATTCTGGAGCATTTGCATGCTTTTTACTGTTGTTCATGTTCATGTTCATGTCGTTACTTCCAGAGACCATTAATGAACTTCATGTCCTCAAATGTTTAGTTTTGCTCGTCGAAATTAGATGATGATTGCACTACTATCTTGAAGACAAAAAAGAATGAGTACTTCATTAATTAATGGAGACAAGGATATGGAGGAAATCGATCCTTTTGGGTTTTGGTACATTGACACAGGCAGTTTCTTATTCGATTCGTCCAGGCAATGATGGGCTCTGCTGTTATTAGCGATGGTGAAAATTAGTAGCTTACACATTCTCCATAGGAAGCCATTTGTTGATCTCCTTATTATTGTGGGCAGGCAGATTTTAGTTTCGGAAATAATTTGTGGAAATTCAACCGGCCTTGCGATCATTGGGTGTCTCTAAATGAATGTGTTCTAGATGGCAAGTGGTGTGTTGTTTCTATGAACCTACGTATTCCATCTTTGCATCCATTAGATAGCATGTCCACGGATGCATATCTCGATTTAGATACGAGGAATAAAGGAAATGGTTCTGATTAGCCTCTACCATTCTGTGACCTCACGTCTACCACTAAAGTATGATTTGTCTAGAGTTCCATCTTTTATGTTTGGTTTGCATGGAGAACAATGTCGTGATGAAGATCATGTTGCCTGATTTGTTCTGCACACAAGTTTTATCCTACCATGTTCTTTTGCTTCGTTGAGTATTGGTTTAGGAGTTTGCTCTTTAATTGGACACTTTCAGACTAACCGTACATAACGGTTGATAGGAGTCTTGGCTATGAATATGGAATTTGAAGATCTGAAGTCCGACCTATATGCCTTGAGAAAGTTATATGAGCTTCTCCAACGAAGTACAGATGGGCCGCTTGGCGGAGATGCTACATATGTAAGCTACTCATTATATATCATGCAGAATTTTTGCTACTCTCTTCAAAGAAAGAGGATGCTCCTGGGAAGCTTCTTGACTTATTACATCAGTTTTTGCAGTTCAAACTTTGTGGGACTACAATTTTTTCCAATAAGCAATATACGAGAGATCTTTGGCTTGTTTTGTCTAAGAAAAGATATGTTTTACTCGATCAGTATTGTCGATCTCTTATTGGCAGCTTAAAAAAAAGATAGAATAGTTTCTCCCTTTTGGAGATAATTTTTGCCTTCGTTTCCTTTTTCTATAGTGTCCCCATCTTCAAATATCATTCTCAACTATGAGGAGAAGGATAAATCTGATGATAATTTAGTATTAGGGACCTGCAACACAACATTTCCAAGCTGGCAGTCCTTGCGTCTTCAAGTTCAAGACACGGAAAGCTTGATGCTTGCACTTACCAACCAGCGATTTCATATTTGTAATACTTTGCATGCTTTACAGTTGGATCAGAGAGAACAAATGCTATTGAAAGATCTTCTGGATTACGCTACAGAAGGAATTTTTAGGATCTTCAGACAGGTTGGTCAAATAATTATTTTCTCTATCTTTTTCTTTCCTTATGTAGTTTGTTTAAGTGGACTGGTAAGATTAGATGTTTATAGCCAGTGAATAGAATTAACAATTCATCATTTGAAAAGTTCAAAGTTTCAAGCGTAGCTTCAACTTAGGATTTGACTTTCAGTTAGATCTTGTACCAATATTGTCCGTCAAGTCTTACCATGTGATGTGCTGGTGCACAGATTGTATCAGCTCAGTCCAATACCCGTGGAAGTTCCAGTTCCCCTCAGCCGTCGCATTTTACATCTACATCAGAGTCTCTTGTTCTACCTGATCGAACACGGACATCATCTGGTGTCATCGACATCTTGAGAGATCCTATTTTACTTGACACTACCCAAAAGAAGGACGAGTGCATGCCTGCTAAACACACTCCTAACAAATTGGTTCCTGAGCCATCAAAATTGTGCATCTTGTTGAGCAATCAGGGAAGCCAGAGGAAGCAGTGCCGGGTTTGTCGAAGAAACATTACGAAGCAACAGATATCCGGTAAAGAGCCAGAGGTATTGGCCCACAGCATAGCACGAATGGTCGATGGTCAAGAAAGAATTGATTTTCGAGGTGCCAAGGGGAAAGCAAGAAGCAGTTTCAAGGACTATGGAGATGGGTCTTTTACAAGTAAACAAGAGCCACAAAGCCACAAAAGAGTCCTCGACCTTGAACAAAAAGCAAGGATTGCTGCTCCTGTAACCATCTCTACAAATTCTGTATCTTTTGAACATAGAAAACCTAGAGGAGGCAGGTACAGAAACAAATTAACTTGTGAGATTGTCAAGCAATCTGATGGAGCCAGTGGTTTCACCAAAGACTTAACTGATGCCATCAAACAAATTGAAGCCCGCATCAATGTTCTGCAGCTTTATTCTCAAAACGAGGAGTTGATCACGAAAGTAACATCACACAGTGGAACTGGTAAGGCAGTTGGTGCAATTCGTCCTATGACAGAGCCAAACGCGCAGAAATTTACAGGACATATGCTGGAGCGTGGTGCATATGTGACAAATGGGTTGCCGCTTCAGGAGCGGAGTCAGAATGCACATAGCCAAGAGAACTTAAGCCAGGCACGCCAGTTACCAAGTGAGAAACGCAAGCATGGAGCCTCAAATTTTACCAGTCATCAGACGGGAGTTTTGCTGCAGGACGCTGGTCAGAATCAGAGTTGGAACTTGACTGCAGAAAGTTGTAAGGACTTATTGAGCCAAACAAGCTTGCGCAATGAATTTCGTGGGAAAAAATCCAGGAAGTATGACAATTTGAAACAGGAAGAGACTCTGGTCCCGCCACAAAATGTGAAGGCTATGGTGGAGAAACTGGAGACTATGAGCCAATCACTTAATCATAACAATCACGTGATTAGTTTGAAAAATAGTATGGTTCACGGTTTAATGGTTCCTCCAAGTTTTGCTAATGTGCCGAAGAAGCCTCCATTGCCTGTTAGTCAGAAGCAAATGGCTAGAGAAAACTCAGCGGTGAAGTTGGCAAAATCGAGACTAGTCATCCCTCCGAAGTCATTGGGCTCCATTGCGTCCATCAGTGCTAGCAACAAGTTCAGAAGCAAAAGCCACATGCCTCTTCATGTTAATCTCAAACCAACACTTATGGACCAGTTCTCCAGTAAAAAAGAGGCGCCTACGCATAGACAAGCGCAAATGATGCCAAAGAAGACTCGTGTAAGAACAAGGAATAAGATGGTCTCTCCTCAGAGAGAATCAGATCATTGCAGTTTGAGCTCTAGAAGCTCATACATCAGCAGGACAAGCGACGGAACTAGCACAAGTTGCAGCAACAGTGAGGCCTATGTAGATACTGACTTCTCTACTGAATCCGAAAGGACATCGGAAGAGAGCAGCTCTTCGTACTCTGTCCCAACCCGCAATGGTAAGATGGATCCTTCATATACAGTGGACCGCTGGAGAGGGTCCATATCTAGCCGTCCAACTAATCACAAGAAGGGAGTTGGTCGGCTGAGAAGGATGAAGAACAAATTGGGCCTCATATTCCACCACCATCACTACCACCATCACCACTACCGTCAAGGATCTTCGGATGACCGGGATAACAAATTGCAAAGACGCCCCACGACTTCCATGTGGAAGCAAATGCGGGACATGTTCCATGGGAGTAATGACAGAGATGCAAATAAAGCGACTAAGTCTGGTAAACACCAAGTTGGTCGTTCTTATGCTCTCGTAGAAGGGTTTCTGAGGCATCTACAACACACTAAGAATTCAAAGGCATCGAGAGGTAACGGTATAAGAGTCCACAAGAAGAAGAAATCCCGTTGGTGGCCAAAGTTGAGACATCATGGCGGGATGAAGCTGGCGAATAGAGGACGACTGAAGCTAAAGCTGTCTGGTAAAAGGCCACGGATGAAAGCACTTAAAATGCATTAACCACTAATCAGAATTAACAAGTTGTGCCTTCTACAAAACTTCATGTAAATTGATAAGCTCTCATTTTCGTTGCTTTTTCTAAATTTATTTAATTTTATCAGATGCATGGAATTTGTTGTAAAATTAGACCTCATGCGTGAAATTATCCTCAAATGTCTAAGATCAATCTTCTTATTAAAACGTAGGCTCTCATTCACAAGGTGGGTAAGGGTGTTCGGAAATACTTCTGATCTTCTTGTAATAAAGTAAGATGTGAATTTTATAAATGTTGCCACAGGCACGACCTTTATTTACCAATTTTTGCATATTATAGGCAATAAATGCTTTGACTATTATTATGAGGACTAAAAGAAAATCCCTCACAGTCGCCTAAGTAGAGCAAGTAATTTGGCTGCAATGGCTCTTCATCAAATGGGAGAATTAAGATGATTCTATTATTAAAATGGAAAAATAAGGGTAAATAATTTATGATAAAGCGTTCATCGAGATTCTTCAAACACCCAACTAATCTCCACTATATGCTAATCCATATTCTACCCCTTGTCGCATATCATAGGCAATAAAAGATTCAACTCTTATTGTGGGATCTAAAAGAAAATCCCACATTCATAATAATCTAATTAGAGCAAGTAAATCGGCTCTAACGGGTCTCCTTGATATGAAAGGATTACATTGATTAAAACAGGCAAAATAACATTGAATAGCTTATGATAAGGTATTCATCAAGATTCTTCGGACATCCAACTAATTTCTAATATATAATTATCCATATGTATCGTGTATCCTCGGAATCGTTAAATTTGATGGAACTTACCAGTTCTAATGATGCACGTGAATCAATGGTGCAGGCACCCAATTACCAGCAATGACAGCTCCGTTCATTCAGCTGTAATTACCATGGCATACAGATTCATGCTCTTGAAGGTGGCCCAAAACGCACGCGCGTTGATTCCAATTGAAGTCCTAGGCATGAAAGGGACATATGCTTATATTTAGAGCAAATGTTGATTCATAAGAACTATGATTTTCTTGGTACCCTCCACATCTCTATTAATCTTCATTCGCATTATTTTCTAATATCTTAAACTTTTGAAGCAAATAATTCAAGCTGGCTCTCAAAATGGATTTATTTAGAATCAACAAGTTGTACCTTTAATGAATTGTCCGTGTAATTCTATAAGGTCTGAATATGTTCGCTTGTAAATTGCTCAATTTTATCAGATGCGGTGCTTGTTGGAAACTTAGACCTGGTGCATTGAAATATCATGGAACGTGCATATAAAATTTACGCGCTTTAGTAACTTGATCTAAGCTCTCCGATGGGATAGAATCCTACACGAAAGAACGAGACATATCGAAGTAAAACTCACACTCAAATAACACAAATAAAACACATATGCACAGTGCACACAGAGGACATATCTGGAGAAGAAGGCACCCGAAAACGATTGTCTTATTCATTATTGTGGATATCATGAGCTATTTGAGTCGCACACTCGGGGCAGTATAGCAGTTGCTTCCCCATCAACCAACCATAGGAATACTCTTGACAACGCCGCCATTGTCGACATGAATGACCACACGGTTGCAGCAAATGTCCCCGAAGGGAGCGTCTCCCGGACGTTTTATCACGCCCGTCACCACCGGATTCTCCTTCTCGATCGTCGCCTTCGCTGTCTGCCCGTCCACTCCCCTCAGCTCTGGCCACGTGAACTTTGGCGTCGCTGCAAATCCCACATGTATAATGTCAGACGAAACCACTGTGTTTGTTGTGGGCATGCCTTACCATCCATGATCGAATCCCAAATCATATGTGCGCAAAGAGTTCGAAAGGGTCGACAGGGACGTACCTGGAAGACAGCACGGTACCTCATAGACGCATCCAGGGTTCCAACAAGGTGGGTAAGGATGTTTTTCTGAAGTCGACATGCCAACAGAGTAGATACAATAACTATGTTATATCACAGCCACACCGCCCGTCTATATGTATAATACCCATTTCGATGTGCATATATGTTTATTAGCTATATCACCGTTATTGAGATATACACAAGAAAACCCCTCAATATCGAAATCAAGCAAGAAAAATCCGAGTTTATTGACTCTCTTTATTACAAGAAAACTATGGCGATTCTTTTCTTAAAATGAATTTTAAATGATTCTAGCTTAGGGTACAGCTATTTCCACCTAGTATATGACAATCCACTTTTTTGTTTTCTTCCCTTTTTTGCTAGATAGACGAAATCGGCCTTAATGGTTTTCGTTAACTTAGTTTCTTGCCATTTATGGTTTTTCATCTAATTTAAACTTATTATCCAGTCTTTTCCTAAGTAATACTGATGCCGACATACGATAGTGATACGACATGACATGATATGTCAACAGTAATTTTTAAAAAAAGAATTTCGACATGTTGGGATACATTATAGATTAATTGTATATTTATATATGATAAATTATCAATTTTATGGTTATTTTGATAAGATTAATTTGATTCAAATCCATAAATAAATAAATAATAAAAAAGAGCCTAGAATGCATTTATATTTTAACTCCTAATTTAATGAAAATGTTTAAAATTGACCTTGAGTGTCGGAATGGCATGTTGGGATGCTGGACTCACATGTCGCTGGAGTGTCTGGAGTGTTGACTACCTATTGGATATCTAACACCTGTTGACCACGTGTTAGAGAGTGTTGGACGCGTGTTGGTATCCAACACCGACACATAGGCCCCTAGAGAGTGTTTGTGCTTCCTAGGTCTTTTCTTCATCTTTGCTTATAATGATTTATCTATTCTCGTCCCTCATATCTCGAAGCTCACCATCGTGGTGAAATTTTTATTCTTAATTTTATTAGTATAGAGAATATCAAGTATCTTTATTTATTTTGTCAGAGAACTTGTTGGAGAAATACTTTTACATAGAATTTGTCAGACGTGATAGAGGTATCTAGAAATGCATTGTGAGGCGTTCGGATATTTTCACGTAAACATTACATGAATGATATTAACTTTTGTCAATTTGGAATTAATGAAATTTCACAAGCATTTAAAAAAAAAATTCTTATCTTATGCAAAGCTTTGATTTACTTAGATTTCATCTTCACATTGGGAATGTAATTGTGATTTTGTTGTGAAAAATCCTCAAAGAAGATTTTTTTTTGTCTCATTTGATCATCCCGTTAGATATACATAAAAATCCTTATTAAAATGCAGGCTCTCTTTCACAAGGTGGGTAAGGGAGTTCGAACATGCTTATGATCTTCCTAATAATAAAGTAAGACGTAAATAATGTAAATGTTGTCACAGGCACAACCCTTAGCTTTTTCCGCTTCCACTATGACTAAAACACCTCCTATCACAACGTTTTGACTAAATTAACATTTATGGGTCTCACCTATTATAAGTTGCTTTTCTTCTCTCCCTTTTCTTCTTGTGCCACTTTCCTTCTTTTCATTTATGTCTCTCTGTTCTCTCTCTTTCTAAAACACCCCTCTTGTGCAAATAATAGACAAGTTTTTGACACCCTAACATCCGTCCTCGGCACAAAAAAAAACCTGTTTGTCACTAACACAAACAACTCATGAAGTTGAAGCCCAAATTTGCAGAAATCTCCTCCTCACCCAACTAGTCTCTTCCACCTATATTTCTTCAACTCAAAGCTTATAAGTGTAAGTAAAGAACTCATTTATATCTCTTCACTTTTCATCCCATTCCCTCCCTTTCGCTCTCTGTGTTGTTCATTGTCCATTTTGCATCAAACTCTTCGATTAATTGATCACGAAGACAAAAAAAACCCCATTAAAGATTCTAATTCAGGAGCTGAAGCCCTCACCCAAATCCTCATCAAGCTCATCAATAATGTTTGCTTCTCTGTCTTCGTCTTATTGGTCCTAATCGTCACAGTCATCGCCAATTGCTATCACCTACTAGCCTCCAGATCCATGGCTCAAATCTGCCCTTGCTCTCACTAAGTTGTTTATGCAAACCAAAAATGCCACATTCAAGAACGACAATCCCATTCTCAAGACCGATGAGCATTTGCCCATCCTCACCCCCGTGGTCTCTCCTACTTCCACGCCGATCTTGGTCGTAGAGCCACCATCACCGGCGATTGAGAGGGCTAGAAAGGTGATTGCAAACTCGACCCTCAAGTATGAGCCCTTATGTAATAAGGCGGCCCTCAAAGTCTAAGCCAGTTAATTGTTCTGATCCTCGTGTTCTGATCACCATTAAGAAGTACAATGCGAGAGCACTTATGTCTATTGTGTTACTAGGTATCAAACTCCGGTCAAAGATTTATTTAAAAGCTGATGAGTGCATGGCCTAGATGAAGTGACAAAGTCGACCAAAAGGGAGTCTTCTTTTATTTTTGAAATATACTAACCTTGATCAGAATTAAGAGGGAACAGAGAGAAGTTAAAAAGGGAGGAAAATGGACCCACGAGAAAAGACAGAGAAGAAAACAAACTAGACACCACCACCAAACAAAAACAAGATGCTTAAAAAATGTGAGACCTACAAAGATTGATATTATCAAAACATTGTAATATGTAATGTTTTAGTTACGGTGGGAGTGGAAAAAGCACGAACCATTCGCATATTATAGACAGTAAATGCTTCCACTATTATTATGAGAACTAAAAGAAAATCCCTCATAGTGGTCTAAGTAGAGCAAGTAATTTGGCTACTCTCCTCAAAATGGGAGGATTAAGATGAGTCCATTATCGAAAAGGAAAAATAAAGTTGAATAATTTATAATAAAGCGTTCACCAAGATTATTCAAACACTCAACTAATCTCTAGTATATGCTAATCCATATTATACTACTATTTGCATATTGTAGGCAATAAATGCTTCAACTATGTCACGGCTTTACCTCAGGGTGCTTCACATAAGGTTCAAGTAATGGATTACAAAGCCTAAACTTAATTGAGGTTCTCCCAAATTCATACTAATTCGCGACTTAATGTTCAAGTGCATAAACATGCATATTATTTTTATTTAAGAGTCGCCACTAATTAATATCATGGTGGATCGATTAGAAATGCAAGCAAAATAGTGGGAAAATTACTTCATTTCTACGAAGAAGAGATTGTAGATTCGAGGACTTGGTTACATTATATTATTTTAATGCCTACCTTTTCTCTTTTATTTCAAAAATATATTTTACAAGCAGTTTGAATTGATCCTATTAACTTGTTCATGCTGGTGCATAAATGACGCAGAGAGAGAAGCGTAAATTTGGAACAACTCAAAAAAACTCGAAATTTTTATTCAATGATACTATGTTTTTTGATTACAAGACGGACGTCATAATTATAGAGATAGGACTCCTAATATTAATGGAAACTGAATAATTAAAAATAACATATAATAAATAATATAGGCAACTGCCTAAATGGTAATATAGGAAACTGCCTGAACGGTAATATAGGAAACTGCTTGACTGATAATATATGAAAATACCTGAATAATAATATAGGAAACTGTCTGGATGATAATATAGGAAACTGCCTGAATGGTTGTTTTCCCCCAAAATTAGAAAAACTGCTGAGATTTCCGGCCATTATGGTGATCATATTCTTCAAGATAATTACAGGCTAACTGTTCTACATCATTCCCTCCCTCTTCGGAAAAACTTGCTCTCGAGTTATAATCAGGATAGAGGGGTGTATCCGAAGCATGATATTCAAATAAATCTGCTACATTAAATGTAGGAGAAATGTTGAGATCACTAGGAAGGTCAACTACATAGGCATTGTTGTTGATCTTCTTCAGGATGCGGCAAGGACCAATCTTCTTGTGCTTCAGTTTATTATAGGTACCTACAGGAAAACGTTCCTTTCGTAGGAAAACCATTACCTCATCACCTACATAAAAAATTTTTAAACGTCGCCGTTTGTTAGCATCCACCTTATACTTTGAATTAGAAGCAGCCAATTGACTAGCCACAGCAGCTTGGACTTCATTAATTTTGGCCGCCAAATTCTCTGCCGCGACACTATAGCCAAGAATCTTGGGCAAGGGAACCAAATCTAGAGTATGCTGTGGTGTACGCCCATAAACAACCTGAAAGGGAGACGTACCGGTAGAGCGGTTAACCGAGTTGTTGAAGGCGAACTCAGCAAAAGCAAGATACCGGTCCCACTGTTTAGGCATATCACTGCAGAGGCAGCGAATGATATCCGCCATAGTACGATTCACAACTTCCGTTTGACCATCCGTTTGGGGATGGAAAGAACTACTATACTGTAAATTAGTTCCAAACAAACGCCATAAAGTACGCCAAAAATGGCTCAGAAATTTCGTGTCACGATCAGAAGTGATTGCTTTCGTCACACCATGGAGACGGACTACTTCACGAAAGAATAAACTTGCCACATGTGAAGCATTCGAAGTTTTCTTACAAGGGATGAAGTGCACCATCTTTGAAAACCGTTCAACCACCACGAAAACAGAATCTAAACCCCTTTGAGTGCGAGGAAGCCCCAACACGAAGTCTATCGATATGTCTACCCAAGGACCTGAAGGAATAGGCAAGGGGGTATAAAGACCAGTGTTCTGAGAGTGACCCTTAGCGGTCTGGCAAATGTAGCATTTACTGACAAATCGCCCCACGTCTCGCTTCAGTTGAGGCCAATAGTACCGCTCCTCCACCAAGGCTATAGATTTATCTCGCCCCAATTGTCCACCGAGAGTACTACCATGAAGCTTTCGAATGAGTTGTTCACGCAAGGATCCACGTGGAATGCATAATCTATTGCCAAAGAACAAAAAATTTTCTTGAATTATCATATCGCCATAACAACTTGTTTCAGAACACTTCTCCCATATCTCACCAAAATCATTATCCTCAGGATAAAGAGAACGTAGGTGATTAAAATTGACAATATCAATGCGCATGGTCACGAGTGTCGCAGCACGTCGACTCAGCGCATCTGCTACCTTATTTAAATGGCCTGCTTTATGACGAAGCACAAAATTAAATTGCTCCAGAAAAGAAACCCATCGTGCATGCATTCGATTTAAGTGCTTCTGACTCTTGATATATTTAAGAGCCTGATGATCGGTATTAAGAACAAATTCCTATTGATAAAGATGGGACTGCCAATGCTTTATAGCTCGTATTACAGCATAATATTTCTGCTCATACGTTGACCAACACCGGCGAACTTCATTAAGTCTTTCACTAAAGAAAGCTATAGGTTTACCTCCTTGGGAAAGGACAGCGCCAATCCTGATGCCGGAAGTATCGCAGTCCAGCTTGAACACTTTTTCAAAGTCAGGAAGCATCAATATCGGCGCTGTGGAGAATTTTTCTTTTATAAGAGCAAAACTGGCCAAAGCTTCATCTCCCCAATGGAATTTGCCCTTTTTTAAACAATCAGTGATCGGGGCCATAATAGTACTGAAATCTCGAATGAAACGCCTATAGAATGTTGCAAGGCCATGGAAACTTCGAGCTTCACCAACATTCTTGGGAACTGGCCAATTGCGAATCACGGCCACCTTATTTGCATCAACGTGAAGTCCATTCGCGCCAACAACAAAACCCAAAAATAAGAGGCGTTCTGTCATGAAGCTGCACTTTTTCAGATTAATAAATAATTTATTTTGCTGTAAGGTTAGTAGGACATCCCTCAAGTGTTCCATGTGTTGACGCCCATCTGGACTATATATGAGTATATCATCAAAGAAAACTACTATAAACTTGCCAATAAAAGGTTTGAGAACCCGAGTCATTAAACGCATGAAAGTTCTAGGTGCGTTAGTGAGTCCAAACGGCATGCAAAGCCATTTGTACAAACCCACACTTGTCTTGAAGGCCATTTTCCATTCGTCGCCGGGACGGATGCAAACTTGGTGGTATCCACTTCGAAGGTCAATCTTCGTAAAAATTCGTGATCCAGCAAGTCTGTTTAACATATCATCAAGTCATGGAATCGGAAACCTATACTTGACAATAATCCGGTTAATGGCACGACTGTCTACACACATACGCATGGTGTCGTCTTTCTTTGGGGTGAGAAGCGCAAGAACTGCACATGGACTTTTGCTTTCACGTAGAAAACCCTTTCGAAGGAGCTCTCCCACCTGCTCTTGTAAAATCTGATTCTCTTTTGGATTCATCCGATAATGCGGCAAATTAAGAAGATTAACACCTGGAAGAAAATCAATCTCATGCTGGATATCCCTCAAAGGAGGTAATCCGTCAGGTAAATCCTTAGGCATAACATCACTGAATACCTTTAATAAGGGCTTAAGAATGTCGGGAACACGAACCACAACTTGTCGGTCGCTCTTGTCCACAATCATATACATCCCTTCACGTTTTTGGATATTCATCATAACCTCTGCATTCTGCTTCTTCACAATCTGAGGGGAATTACTCTATGGTCTTAAAGTAATTTTAGTCCTTTTCTACACAAAAGAATACGTATTCTCCCTAACTTGGTGTGTAGCATCAACATCATATTGCCACGGTCGACCCAGTAAAACATGACACGCATCCATTTCCACAACATCACAGATAATAATATCTCGATATGATTTTTCGATCGAAATAGGTAAATGGCATAATTGGTTTACTTTAAGTTCTGCTCCTTTGCGAATCCATCCGATCGTGTAGGGCACGAGATGCGGCTCCGTCTTTAGTTGCAAGTGATCCACCAAGGCCTTTGACACTATATTTTCGCAACTTCCGCTGTCAATAATGATATCACATATTTTGCCGTTGACAGTACAGCGAGCACGGAAAAGCTGATTCCGTTGGATATCCTCTATCCACGGAGTAAACAATAGACGACGCACAACACATTTAACTTGCTCGCCCACTTCATCTTCCACTGCCACTTCTTCTTCTTTTTCCCAATCTTCTTCATACACATCTTCGTCATGTTCAACAATATTGGCCATTCTACGACGAGGACAATCGCTAGAACGATGGCCCAACTCGTTACACTTGTAGCACTTGATCGGTTGGGGTTTGGCATATGGATTCTTGATATTTTGATTGGGAGTGCGATTGCTTGTTGCGACTGCTTCCTTAAGCATCCCCGTAGTACTCCCTGGAACTTGGCTCGAATCAGGAGTTTGTTGACTAGAAGAACTTGTAACATCAAGCTGTTTTCCTTTTCTGAATGACCCACGATACGAATAATTGCTACCACGAGTACTAAGGCTAGTTCTCTCCAATTGCATCTCAATTTTTCGTGTCATATCCTGGGCGTCTTTGACAGAGAATATTCGATACAAAGAAACCCAATCCTGGATATTAAGTCGCAAATCATTAATATACCTAGCAGTTTGTTGTGCCTCGGACTCATCTAGGTTATTGCGAGCAGAGAGTCGAAGAAACTCTTCCGTATAAGCTTGTACCGATTTATTTGATTGTCGGCAATTCTGGAATTGTTGAAATAACAGTTGCTCATAGTCCGTTGGGAGGAACCTCTTCTTTAACTTCTGTTTCATCTGACCCCATGATCGAATAGGAGCCTTGCCTTGTCGACGTCGCGTCAATTGAGTTTGTTCCCACCAAGCTAAAGCGCCACCTTTCAACTTGTACGCCACAAGTTTCACTTGGCGATCATCGTCAATATCCATAGCGTCGAGGAATTTCTCGACCTCCTAAAGCCAGTCTAGGAAATCTTCAATATCCAAATTTCCATTGAAAGTAGGGAGATCTACCTTTAGTTGATACTGTTCATGATCTCGTCGGTAGCCCCCTTGCCATCGATTCCCACGAACATGCTCTTCCTGGAATTCCCTGTATCGGCGACCACCACGAATCTGCATCTCCTGGAGATCTTCGGGTTCGTCTTCCGTATCCTCGACATAGTCTTGACGTCTATGTCGGGGAATTCCTCTACGCTCCATAGCATTTTCGGGATCACGAGCGACAGGAATTCGCTTGGCTGGAAGTACGCCAGGCGCATGGTTTGTGGACAAACGCTGGATGGCATCAATGATCTCTTGAAACCTCTGATCGGTTTGAGCCACAAATTGATTGAACTCAGCCCGCGTAATAGGCTCATTCTCACGGCCCTCAGCTGCGGGGAGATTGACATTCACGTTATTCATCATCGTCACAGGAAAAATCTGCTCTGATACCAAATGACGCAAAAAGAGAAGTGTAAATTTGGAACAACTTCAAAGAACTCGAAATTTTTATTAAATGATACTATGTTTTTTGATTACAAGACGGACGTCATATATATAGAGATAGGACTCCTAATATTAATGGAAACTGAATAATTAAAAATAATATCTAATAAATAATATAGGCAACTGCCTAAATGGTAATATAGGAAACCGCCTGAACGGTAATATAGGAAACTGCTTGACTGATAATATAGGAAATTGCCTGAATGATAATATATAAAACTGCCCGAATGATTGTTTTCCCCCAAAATTAGAAAAACTGCTGAGATTTCCGGCCATTATGGCGATCATATTCTTCAAGATAATTACAGGCTAACTGTTCTACATCAATAAACAGCAAGGATAACACTCAATAAGCAAAAGCATTAAATTGTGATGAAGAGATAACTTATTACTGAATTCAAAATTATTGATTTTTTTTTTTTTGGCTTTTCACTCAAGACTATCTAAACTTGGCTCCAAATTATGACTATCGAAATCTAGCTAATTCTAAGCTACCTATGATCTTTTATCTAGCTATGAAATTATAATTAACTTTTTTTGAGTTTTTCTTTTAATGAAAACTATTAAAGAAAAGATGTAGTGAGGCATGCAAATAATCCTTTTAGTATTTTCGAAATTAGAAATTTTGTCAAATTGAGAACTTTAAACATAGCGAAGATCACTCAACATATCCAACAAAATTCAAACCAAAGATTACAATATCTTAGAAAAATAATCTATCGTCTCGAACCTCAAATTAATGGATATCGCAATCTTAAAAGTGAGTGTCTTGAAAGTGAGCATCTACTCAACTCGAAGACAAAATCAAACATAATTAAAAAAAATGACCTGTCGTCTCATGGGTCAAATTAGTAAATAGATTTGATTTCATATGCAATAAATTCCTAATAGGATAATGCCAAGATAATACATTAGTATCAATAAACCTATTTTAGGCAACATAATATTGAAATCAAACCGGTTTAGAGTCGTTACCTAATATGGACGTCGGGTTCTTGCCGAAACACAGAGGGAGATGTAGCGGGACTGATCTATCACTAGAATTCAAGGATGGACGGCGATGAGAACCACAAAGGCAGCAGCTCTATGAACAGTGATGAATGACACGACCGGTAGATGGACTCGCGGATTGCTCTTCGATTCAAATAAATACAATTAAAACGATTAGTCATTGCGTAAATCGATACTAGGAGTGAACGGTTCCATGTTTCATACAGGTTCCACTTGGAACCTAACAACTATAATAGGTTCATCATATTTTGGAACATGGAACCTATCCTATCACAAGTTTTAGGATTTACTCAGGTTTCACCTGTATTATTAATTGAACAATTATAGTAAATCATCACCTTTAATGAAATCTGCAGTGAGCCTATCCACTTGCTGTTACAATTCATTGACTGCAACTTATATTTAAACGTACGAAGAATATGAAATATTAACATGTCATAATATGAAAACTCATACTAGTGGTTCCAGATTAAACATTCATCATATAACGTCATGAAATACTGTAGGATCACGCGAAAATATAGACAAAAAAAAACACAAAAAACTTGTTTAGGTTTTAAGTTTCAGGTTTCAGCTTCCACTTACCTAAAATCTGAAACCTACCAAGGTTCTTAGGTTTCAGGTTCTACCTAAAGTCATTCTCAACCCTACCTCTTCGTGCACACCCCTTTTATCCTCAACTTCCTTGAAATCTTTTATTGCTCATTTAATGTAAGTGAATATGATATTGCTTTTGTGTTAAATATGTCTTGAATTTTATTCGGTCCGGTTTATGACCCGACTCGAAAAATGAGATTTAGTTCGTGATGCTACGGGTTGGGCCGATAGGCCCAACTTGTAGCAAGTGAACAAATTTCTATGGCGGTCCGCCCGAGTTGGAATAAGCGAAGGTATATCTTGGGGGGTTCGGGGGCCAAGCCCCCGAGAAATTTTTTTTGGGAAGCCCTATTTATACCGCGGCTAGGTTTTCTCATTAGTTGAAGAGAAAATTTTCTTTTCTGAAATTTTGGTGAGCCATGAAGATTTATCAAGTCGTTGTTTCGACTTCTGAAAATTGTACTCTCTTTGATTATAGTGGAATCTTGATTTGCCTTGCCCGTGGACGTAGATCACCTTGTGATCGAACCACGTAAATCCTGTGTTCTGTATTTGTTTTTTCTGCATTTGTTTCCAACACTTTGAATTCTGGGAAACGCCCAAGAGTAGTCAAATTTATCACTAAAAAATACCCTACCGCATATACGCTCGCAATATCTGGCTCCAATCCATTTGCGAAGTGCCCTGTCCTCTAGAAGAGAATGCAACCAAATTTATCTAATTTCCTTCCCTAATGTTCTTCTATTTGGCCGAAAATATATGTACAAGATATTGCTTTGTGGCCGAAGATCTTCGCTTGCAAAACATGCCAATTTTGGTCATTGGCTTGACTCAATTGATTCTACTTCACGGGCCAAAACAAAGTAATTAAACTCAAAACTTCACCTGCACTAGTCCTATTATTAGGCTCAGAATGTTCGATTTATCTAATCAAATCTATTTGCCGCCGGTTCAATTAAAATGCAAGTGTATGGGCTTAGCTATTAATGCGAGTGTGCCTTATATCTATATACAATTTAACTACTATTTTTATAGGGGCCGGAATTGATCCCTAATTTTTCTATGCAATAAATACCTAAATGGGTCGCCGAAATTTAGATGTCAACAAACTACTATTGTGAGATCTAAAAGAAAATCCCTCAGTAATAATAATCTAATTAGAACAAGTAAATTGGCTATACGAGAGGATTACGTTGATTAAAAAGGGCAAAATAACGTTGAATATTATGATAAGGCGTTCATCAAGATTCTTCAGACAACCAACTTATATCTAACATATGATTATCCATATGAATCATGTATCCTTGGAATCGTTAAATTTGATGGGATCCACTAGTTCTAATGATGCACGTGGTTCAATGTGCATGCACCCACTTATCAGCAATGACACCTCCGCGTGCACAAGCTATAATTACCATGGCAAATAGGTTCAGTTCTTGCAATTACCTCAAAAACTAAAGTAGAATTAGGATTAGTCTTTACTATATAGGTAGTTTTGGATGTAGAGAAGAGACCTCGAAAATTTGGTTAAACGTACTCCATTTATTAGAGTGAGGATGAGTGAAGATCTTCGGATTAATTCGGAGCTGGTTTCTCAAAATACCTTTTCTCATCTTTTGCATGGTCTAAAGTTCCATACAAGCGGGCATAAGCCGGTATTTTTGCAACGCAAACCACAACATTACTTCTATCAATCTCGATAATTTAGACGCACGATTTCGAGGACCTTTTTCTCTTTCTAGTTGTGAGAAGCGGCTAAGTCACAGTAATTCGTTTAACTAGTTAGACATTACTAATTACGTTTATTTTGAAAAGAAATTTGCAGAAGACACCAAAATGACCATATTTGATCTTCCTAGTCCATTGAATAAAAGTGGAGGGATGTTGTTTCTACTTTGTAGTATCTCTTCTAAGAAAATTTGATGTCATGTCCCCTATTCTTTTATCGGTAATGGGTTTTGACAAGATATTATAGTCGTGCAGCCAAAGAAAAAAAGGAAATGGAATAGAATCCTTATATGATGATGAACTTGGTACCATAGCCGGTAAAGCTTGGTCGACGACCCGTGTAGGTAGCTAGTCCTTGGTAACATCAGCTCCCTCTATTTTCTGCGATTACATTTATGCTCCATTTGTTTCGTAGAAATGAAAATGGCTATTTTTTGATGATGGACCCAAACTCGAAGACCCACCTGGTTCTCTCCCATATCATAGCCCACCTCCCCTCTATCGGCCCTTGCGTCACCCCTCCCGCCCCTCCTGATCCCTTCTCTTCCACTGACATCTAGCAGCCTCATCCGCCGCTGCCGCCGCAGCTCAACCCCTCCTCCTCGTCGCCGTGTCCTCCCCAAATCACCAAGCAGATGCCCCACCTCACCCAACCCAAGCTCTTGGCCTCCATGGCCAACGCTGTCATTGATGTCGCCTGGACCTGATTCGTGCTCCAGACCCTCGGCAACCGCCCTGACCACGAGGCTGTTGACAATGCCCAGTCGAAGCTGGTTGAGGTCGAGTCCGCCTTGTCGTAGAAGCTCGAGGAGATCGTGCTTTCCCTAAGGTCGTCCAACGTCGATCGGCTCAAGTGGCGAGCGCACCTAGTGGAGAAGGAGAGGGAGCTCCGCGAGGCAGCAAAGAGGGAGATGAGCAAGAAGGCAAAGAGGAGAAAAGGGGAGGCGTGTGGCAACAGAAAATGAGCTAGGGATAAGGCTACGAGTGAGATAAGATGAGAGTGTGAGATATGACGAGAGTGAATGGAAGCGGACATCATTTTCCCCTATTTTAGAAGACCTCTTTTCCGTTGATGGAAAACGTTTTCCTTGACAGTTTGTTTCTTTGTGCCGAACTCTGGAAAATCTCAAGAACATTTTCCTGAATGTTGTTTTTTGCAAAAACAACTGAGCCTTACTTATAAGTTAATTCATGAAAAAGTGACAGAAGTAAGGTAAATAGCAAGTAGACCAAATTTATGCTCTTGTAGAGAAGTTTATGAGGTTTCTATTGTGATATCCCCGGATTAACTCACTGAAGTATTATCTGTTTTGGCCCGTTTTATAACTAGCCTCACAGTTTTATCTTTTGACGAACATGTGGGCACTTTTCCAAGAGGCTACCCATCCAGGGAGTGCTCTAACCTAAACACACTTAATTTTGAAATTCCAAAGCTAATCATTGTCGTTACGTCAAAAGGCGCCTTCATGAGTTAATTTTAATTTTCACATATATATCTTAGAATTGCTCCTCCTATTTAGTGCACAATTCGGTTCATTCCTACCCCTTCGCCATTTTAGAAGCCTTCCACACACCACTCCTTGTCTAGACTCTCTAACCTCGGTGACCACTTCCCGCTCTTGTAGGATTGGGTCGATACACTAGGCATGGAAGGGACAAGCTTATATCTAGAGTCTATGTTAAATTGCTGATTCATACAAACTATGATCTTCTTGGTACCGTTCACATGTGTATTAATCTTCACTCCCATTATTATCTAATATCTTGAACTTTTAAAGAAAATAATTTAAGCTGGCTCTCAAAATGCATTTAATCTCTAATCAGAATTAAGAAGTGGTACCTTTAATAAATTGTTCGTGTAATTCTTTAAGGTTTGGTATATGTTCACTCGTTAATTGCCTAATTTGATCAGATGCGATGTTTTTTGGAAACTTAGACCTGATGTATAGAATTATCATGGAACATGCATGCAAAATTTAGGTGCTTTAGTAACATGATATAAGGTCTATGACGGAACAGGATTCTACATGGAAGATCAACACATATTGATCGACTCATGAAGTAAAACTCACTCTCAAATAATAACAAAAGAAAACAATATGCACAGTGCACACATATAGGACATATCTTGAGAAGAAGGCACACGAAACGATTTTTTTATACTTTATTCTCTATATCAGAGAGCTTCATGAGCTATTTGAGCTATACAATCGGGGCAGTATAGCAGTTTCTTCCCCTCATGCAACATAAGGAATGCCCTGGACAACGCCGTCTTTGTCGACCACAATGACTACACGGTTGCAACAAATGTCCACAAAGGGAGGGTCTCCTGGATGCATTATCACGCCCGTCACCGGTGGATTCTCCTTCTCGGTTATTGCCTTTGCTTTGTGCCCTTCTAATCCCCTCACCTCTGGAAACGAGTATCTTGGCGTCCCAGAAGTATAATGTCAACGAACCACTGTCGGGCATGCCTTATCATCCATGATTGAATACCAAATCATATATGTACAAAGAGTTCAAAAGGTCAATGGGGAGTCACATGTAACACAGCACGGTTCATCTGTGATGCATCCAGGGTTCCAACAAAGTGGGTAAGGATGTTTTTCTGGAGTCGACATGCTAACAAAGTAGATGGAAGTTTGGTTAGGTGGATTAGTTCATTTGGGCCCTTAATTTGGCAAAATTTCACGCGTCCCGACAACGGCATTATAGCGGAGGTGGATTACCAAGAGCTGATTAGGTTGGTCGTCTTCAAATCCGATTTGACATTTTTTGGGGATAATTTAATCTTACTAATCTTGAAGAATATACATAAAGGTTGTGACATTTACGAATATATGAAGATCTAGATCTAAATGGAGAAGGTACGACACGACAATGTATCCTTTTTTATTTTCACCTCAGTCAACTTTTACCCCGTATTATGTGGGTTCAATCGTCTTTTGTAATTAATGTCCATCTTAAATATGAAACCAATGTTTATGTTACTTCCCAATAATCGGACGATCCTACGTTGCTTATCATCATATTTTTATCCTGTTCTGAAATTCACGTGTCAGTAAGGTAACGTTGCGGGATGTTATGAAAGCAATCATGAATAAATATGGGATATAGAACAGACGATGTTTAGCATGAATCCTAAGGCAAAATGGTAGACTTAGCTAATTGAAAATCTGTCAAGTAATTAAAAGCATTCTGTTAGATCGATCTTAAGAATTCCACCTCTCCCATTCTTAATGACGGGTTTCGCAGAATCATATCTCTAAAGGATGCAAATGCTTCCACCAAAAATTAAAAGTATTCTCTAAATAAAAATTAGGGTTTACACCGCTTGTGAAAGAAAACTTTACACAAGTAGTTTCATCAACGCTTTATTTGAGTAATGGTGAGAAAGCGGATGGTTACAATCTTCAAATCAGGGGTAAATGACACTGGTTATGTAATTAATTTTTTATACGTTAGTGTATATTAGGATTAGCTCTTCTCCAAATTGACCAAGGAACGGAAAAGAGAAAGAACTTTCTTTTATTGGTTTCTTCCTATATTTACATATGAGTACCGCACAAAGAGACCATATGAATAGAAAAATCACACACGACATATTTATTCCACCCCAAATGGTTATTTATTTATTATAGTCTATCCAAATAGCTTGATGAGCTATTCTAGTACAGCATTTCCTTGCCCTCATCCAAGCATTGGCACTCCAAGGGTATTGCCCTTGTCGTCGACCCAGATGAGTGCACGGTTACAGCAAGTGTCGAGAATGTAAGGGGTTCCTGGCGCCATTATCACGCCGGTCACCTGCGGATTCTCCTTCTTGATTAACGCCTTCGCTTTCTTCCCATCTTCTCCCATCAACTCTGGCCACCCGGATTTATACGGCGTCTCTGCAAATCCCATAAGCATAATGTCAATGAACCATTGTGGGATGCCTTACAGTCAATGCTTGAATCCCAAATCATTTGAAATTTGCTCATATTATGAAGAAAGGGAACCGCAAAATTAAGTTAGGCTTAAACTCTACTACAAGAATTCGAAAGGGACAACAGGGGCGTACGTGCAGCACAGCATACTGGCTCGGTGCATCCGCCGGTGTACAAGGGGGGTAAGGATGTTTTGGTTCGTTCGACATGCTAACAAAGTAGATATAAGATATGTATTATATCACAGCCCCACCCCCTTATATATAATACCCATTTTGACGATGTTTATTAGTTATATTAATAGTTGAGATATCCAGAAGCAAATCCCTCAATATCTAAATTAAGCAAGAAATCTATGAGTTATAATTACTCCTTATTATAGTAGAACTACAATGACCCTATTCTCAAAAAAGAAAAGGGTTAATACTACGAAAAACTCTAAATTGCTATACATGTGAGAAATTTACGTAAAATTAATTTTTTGATCTCAAAAAATTCCAAACTGGTACATTTGTGATAATTTTATCCTAAACTAATTTTTTGAGCATCAAAAACACCAAACTGATATATTGTTGACCAATTTAGCCTCCGTTAAATTGGATTAATACTAAAAAAAATCACAAACTGGTACACTTGTGACGAATGGAGGGTATAAGCCCAAATTGTATATCCGTCAACTGTTACGTGTCATCTAACTTAGAATTTAATGGTAAAATTTAATGAAAACTAATGGAGGGTAAAATTATTATAAGTGTACCAGTTTGGGATTTTTTGTGATCAAAAAATTAATTTGGAGTAAATTTGTTGCATATGAATCACTTTGGGGAATTTGACGGTCAAAAAATTAGTTTACCCATGCTATTAACTCAAAAGAAAAATAAAGGAAATGTAATAGGGTGGAGTTATTTGAACCTCATGTATGACTATCCACTTCTTTTTGTTTTTTTGCTAGATAAACGAAATCGGCCTTAATGGTTTTACTATCCACTTCTTTTTGTTTTTTTGCTAGATAAACGATATCGGCCTTAATGGTTTTACTTAGTTTCTTGCCTTTTATGGTTTTTCGTCTAATTTAAACTTATTTGTTTAGAAAATAAAAGCTAGTCTTTTCTTCTTCATGGCTTATAACAATTTATTTTTTCTCGTCCCTCCTATCTGAAAGTTCACTTTCCTGGTGATTTCTTTATTTCAAATTTTATTAGTATAAAAATATATCAAGTCTCTTTATTTACTATATCAAAGAATTTGTGTTTTTTCCGTACTATTGGAAAAATACTTCTACATAGAACTTGTAAGACGTCATAGAAGTATCTAGAAATGCACTGTGAGGCATCTAGATATTTTCGAAGAATTACATGAATGATATTAAGTTTTGTTAGTTCAAAATGAAAGAAATTTCAATGGAATTCAAAAAAATTCTTATCCTATGTGAAGCTTTGATTTACTTAGATTTCATCTTCACATTGGAAATGTAATTCTGGTTTTGTTGTGAAAAATCCTTGAAGAGGAATTTTTTTTTTTGTTTCATTTGATCATCCCATTACATATATATGTATGTATATAGGTAACTAAAGTGATAAGAAAGAGTTTGATGGCGATATTTACAACATAAATAAAAGTTCCTAAACATGTGACTGTGTGGAAAAGATTTTAATGTTAAAATTTTTCTAAGTTCAACTTGGAAATTAAGACATCAATTTGCTCAACACCATAGAGGAGGGAAAATTGTCCAAAAAGTCATGAACCTATTGCATTTTTGTCAATTCAGTCCGAAACCTTTCAATTTGGCCAATTGAATCATGAACTTTTTATTTCTTACCAACTGAGTCTATTCGGTTAATTTTGCCTGACAATCACTGATATGAATACTAGTTGGCCTACGTGGCACTAATATGGACAATTTTTAACATTATTTTAACATTTTTAAAATTTTTATTTTTATTTATCTTTTATATTGTTTTTCCTTTTCTTTTTTTTTCCTCCCCTTCTTCCTCTTCTAGCCGGTTGTCAGGCAACAACAACTGGCCAAAGGGAAGGGTCGGTGAGGTTGATCTCGTCGGCTTTGGGAGAGCTTTGCCCCTTCCGGCCACTGGCGAAGTCGAGCCTTGCCCTCATGTGCAACGGTGAGGTCGAGCCTAGCCGTTGCTTGCAAGGGCGAGCCTCGCTATGGCTGGGCTAGGCTCGACCTCACTGTCGCTAGGCGAGGCTCGATCTCACCAGATCGAGCAAGGCTTGCCTTCACCAGTGGCTGGCGGGGCAAGGTTGAGCCTCGCCATGGCTGGGTGAGGTCCACCTTGCTAGCCCTCCCCCCTCTAATCGGTTGCTAACACTCGGCGACTAGTGGGAGGAGAAAGAAGGGAAGGAAAAAAAAAAGAACAAAAAAGAAAAAAATAAAAAAGAAAAAAATAAAAAATTGAAAAATATTATTAAAATTGTTCACGTCAACATCACGTAGGCTGGTCGGTGTCCACGTCAGTACTTTCCAACAAAAATTGATTGAATGGACTCAATTAGTAAGAAGTGAAAAGGTTTAGGGCTCATACGAAACTAAGATTATTTCCCAATCCCCTCATCCTCCCCTGTGCAAATAAACTACGGACTGATTATTGTGTTTTTGTAGCAGGTCAAGAATGGGGGGCTTTGGAGATGTTGCTAACCTTCATTTTCGTGAAAGGGGGGAAGATTATAGACAAGGTGGTCGGAGCAAAGAAAGACGATCTTCAGCAGACCATCGCCAAGCATGTGGCTGCTGCATTGGCTTAATCAAGCGAGTTCACAATTTGTCTTTGAAGGAGGCTTTGGAACAAGCTGAAATCCGCAGTAATATACTATAAGGCTAGATGTTATGTTAATACTCGTATGTCCACAGCATGGAGTGATTTTTGTGTAACTTTACAATCATGATGAATAAATTTTGAGAAATGGATGGTAATTTTTGAAAACCTATTAGTGATATCAACACGAATCCCCTGTGTCCATCAATTTGAATATGCAATCTCTTTATTGTGATAGTACGATTTGATTAACAATTGTGGTACTCCGAGCTTTGTATGTTTTGTATTCGTTTTTGAGCAACTTTTGTGCAGATTCAGTGCAGCTTCCGTGCAACAAAAACTGATCGAGCCTTATCATACTAAACAAGCAAGGCCATAGCTAGAGATCATTCCCAACATTGCATGACAATCTCCGTTGTCCTTCCCATTCTGAAAACTTCATGATCTTTTGATCTTGGGTGGCTGAATCGTAATTCCGATCGCAAGCAAGGCCATTTCCAACACTCTGGTGACCACCTTCTCTCATTGTTTAAAGAGGATGACGCACCGAAACCGCAAGATGCAAGTCAAGCGTACATTAAATAATCTTTCAATCAGCAAGATTTCACTCTTGCGAGGCCTTGTGTTGAGCTTTTCTAAGAGCAAAGAGGCAACAAGAATGGCGTCAGAGAAGGGACACGTGATCAGCTGCCACACCATTGTATTCTTGGACCGAGCATTTACAAAAGGGCAACGAGCCCGGCAAGGTGGTGCCCTTTTTTTTCATTTTTTCATTTGCTTTCTTTTTCTTTTATGTTTTCTTTAACCTTTGATAGTGAATGTGGGTTTGGCGGTGGTTTTTTTTGTTGCCTTTCGCACTTCGGAGTTTGGATGCGTAATCGTCCGGTTGTTGAAGTTGCGAGTTTTCAGATTTTTTTTTGTTGATATTTTTGGTTGGCCTCATTGATCATCATGAAACATGAGGCTTTGACTTGATTTAGACGTATGCAAGTGATTTCGAGTTCATCATGTCACTATGCTCGATGATTTTTCAGTGATTTAAGTGTCTGCTTTGATCGGTTTGGTTGATTACACATAATTTTTACCAGAAGAGGTGTGATTTTCTGAAAGATGAAAAAACCCAAATCCAGGCAACTTGTGGCTTGTTTTTTGCGTGCCTTGTTAATAAACACTAAATTTGAGAGTTTCTTCAGTTGAAAGATTCATGAATAGTTAGTTACGTCTGTGTGCATTTATACAATTTATCAAATTTTCCAAGGGTGTTCATGGTTGGACAACTTTATCTTATGTAATTGTCAAGTGAACGACTTTTTAGACTCTAGCTAAAATATCGAAAGCAATTTGACGTCGAGAGTGTCTGTTTCTTACTATCCTTTCTTTCTTTTTGCTGCATTAAAGCTCTGGGTCCTATTTCGGATTCTTATAGACAACAATTGGGCCTTTAATTGATGCTTGGTGGTTGTAGAGTTCAGTGCTCCATGGTGCGCACAGTTTCGCCTTATTGGCAGAGCTGGCCTAGAAATTCCGAGGCATCTTTTTCCTCGAGGTTGATGTTGTCGAGCTGAAGGTAAAATAAAATTCTATTTCATACGAAACTAAGAATTGCTTTCCTAATCCCTCATCCTCCCTGTGCAGATAAATTGCGGACTGATTTCTGTGTCTTCGCAACAAGTTGCTCAAGAATGGAGGCCTTTGGAGATATTGCCAACCTTCATTTTCATGAAAGGGGGAAGATTGTGGACAAGGTGGTCGAAGCAAAGAAAGACGATTTTCAGCAGGCCATCACCAAGCATGTGGCTACTGCTTTGGCTTAATCATGCATGTTCGCAATTTGTCTTTGAAGGTGGCTTTGGAACAAGCTGAAATCCGGTGTAATATACTATAAGTGCTAGATGTTATGTTAATACTCATACGCACGCAACATGAAGTGATTTTCAGAGAACTTTACAATCGTGATGAATAAATTTTGAGGAATGAATGGTAATTTCTGAAAACCCGATAGTGACATCAACATGGATCCCCCGTGTCCATCAATTTGAATATGCAATCTCAATAATGTGATACTAAGATTTGATTAACAATTATGGTACTCCGAACTCTATCTGTTTTGTATTCGTTTCTATGTAGCTTTCGTGCAGCTTCTGTGCAACTTTCGTGCAAATTCTGTGCATCTTTTGTGCAGCTTCCGTATAGCTTCTGTGCAACAATTGTCGAAAGAAATTTGATGTCGAGAGTATTTGTTTCTTATGATCCTTTCTTTCTTTTGCTGCATTAAAGTTCTAGGTCCTATTTCAGATTCATATAAACAACAATTGGGCCTTTAATTTGTCACGCTCCGAACCTCATCGAGCTCGTGGCATCCCTCTCCTTGGTTGAATCAATGCAACGTTCCAGGAATACATCGCCGACCCAATATACCAGCAGAGTTAATCACGGCGGAAACATTCAAATATACTCAGACAATAAAATTGAAGAACACCGGGAAGACAAAGATCGCCATATCAACCACACTATATTATGCCTTGGTAGTAATATGTACAACATCCATTTACATACATACATAAACCTTATCACCACCTTACTAGTCCACAAATATACATGTACACCCACTACTATTCAAAAACATCAGCTCCTCGAGAAGGGTAGATAACTCGGATTCCTTATTCTCCAAAATGGTACTCCTCAAAAACTCTGCTCCTAACTTCCTCACTAGCCCCGGCGTCCATGAGATGGTGTCCACGAGACGGCATCCACTCAGAGTCCAACTTGCTAGCACTCGAATCTGTCTCCTCTTGAATCGTCGTGTCCACTGAGGACTTCGACTGAGCTTCAATCTCGACCGGGTGGTCTATGTCACTCGACTCCCCTAGGACCTCATCCCGCTCTTCCTTGACGGGCTCCTCGACTGGCTCATCCTCTGGCACATAATAGGGATTGTAATCGTACATGGGTACGCCTTCTTGTTCACTCTCAGGCTCTACTTCTGAGGCCTCCCGCGGTTCTGCTTCAAAGTTTTCTTCTCTTCTTTCATGATCTTCCTCGGGAATTACCTCGAGATCCACGTCCATCAGATCGTATCCCGCTTGGGGCTCTTCTTGTTCCGACTCATGCTCAGCTTCCGAGGTTTCGGGTACTACAGACGAAGGGTGGAGTCCAAATTGAGCTGGACTAGTCTCCAAACTAGTCAACTCGCCATCAGGCGGGGTATGGCTGATGGATCCCAGTCCCCAACTCCATCAAAGGAGACGTTGAAGCCTTGAACAAGGTCGAACTCATCAATCCCCTCTCTAAACGTCCACGCAGTATAGGTATGTGCCTGTCAAGGGGGTAGTCCTACATCTACCTACACTGTCGAGGTATGCTTGATCCAGGTGTAGTGTTCATCTAATGGGTGCTCTACAAAATTATTGTCGGTGTGCATGACTATACCAAAATGCTCTGGCATCGGCTGATTCATTGCTTAGGTGGGTGATCTGAAATGGTTTGATTGAAACAACCATGAAACACTTTTCAATAGGTTGCAACCTAAACTCTACCTAGGCTATCACGTAATTCCAGACACATCCAGATATCCAACCGAATCAATCCATACAAACAATAATCCACAATCATACATACCTAGACTCTTGGCACACGCAACCTGCACATTAGTCCGCAATCACAACAAACAATTCTCACTCCCATGCGACAACATACGAACTTTTCACACATCAATTTACACACCAATCACACCACATTTCCAGCTCACTCGTCGTACCCACAATTATTCAATCATTTCCTCGGCCCGTGTCAACATGCCTTGGCCCACTTGATCGCGTCTCGAGCATCATACGGCTCGGTCCGATCCCACATTCGCACTTTCCATACCATACGTCTCATTCTCAAACACTTTCCCGGCCCGCGTAAACACGCCTCGGCCCACTCTATCGCGCTCCAAGCATCACACGCCTTAGTCCGATCCCACTTTCTTTCCTCAGCCTGCACAAAATGCGACAGGCCTACATGATCATGGCCTGAGCTTAGAATGCCTCGGCCTAATCCCAATCTCACCCGAGCTGATCATGCCCCGGGCCAAATCTCATTTCCTATTTTCTCATTCCTCAGCCAGCACTAAATGCGACAGGCCTACATGATCGCGACCCGAGTTCAGAATGCTTCGGTTCGATCCCAATCTCACTCGAGCTGATTGTGTCTTGGGCCAAATCTCATTTCCCATTTTCCTATTCCTCAGCCAGCACCAAATGCGACAGGCCTACATGATCGCGATCCGAGTTCAGAATACCTCGGTCTGATCCCAATCTCACCCTTACACACATTTGCATTAAATTATGTGCGCACAATTGCACCCAGAACATCACGACAACACAATCACATTACAAATACACAATCAACACACAAATCAGCATTTTTCCATATCCAAACGTTGTCAAATCAATTCCGGTCATTCATGGCTCGTTCACGAAATCTCGAGTCGGACCTAACGATACCAATCACGTATCGAACCGCACGCCACAGCACCTCGAACAGCCATTCACAGCCAACACTTAGCTTCTAAAATTCCTCCAAAAATCCCCAAATTTAATCCTACGGCCCGTTATTCAGTCCAACCCTTAATTTCTACCAACTCGGGTCTAAACGGGTTCGAAAATACCCGATAAATTAGGCGAGGTTTAGATTGCGACTTAACCGACTCTAGACTAACGCGGCTAGAGCGAAACGGGTGGCGATCTTGCGGCGGTCGACTCATGGCGGCGATGGCGGCTTGCGGTCGAGAGAGGGAGAGAGAGTAATCGAGGGAGAGGGTGAGCCGAGAGAGAGGAACGGCGATGGTGGCACAGCGTAGTGCTTGGCAGACGGGCAGTGCGGCGGTGCGGCTCGGCACGACGGCGGTGCGATGACGGGTGGCCAACGGGGCGGCGTTCGACGGTGAGGGAGGCGATTGGGATGGAGAGCGAGAGAGAGTCCGAATGGAGAGAAAGGGGAGAGAGAGAGAATGAGGAGAGAGAGAATGGGTCAAGCTTTATCTCCAAGTTTTGACCAATTATTGACAAATAACCAAAATGCCATTCTCTCTACTTTTTATCCGACGGTCCAGATTTGATTTTATCTTGAAATCGATGGCCCAGATCGAATCTTTTCTAAAATATCCAAGGGCAATCTTGGAATTTATCAAAAAGTCCAAGCGCAAAATTGTCTTTTACAAATTTTAGGGCAAAATTACCAAAATACCCTTGCCCAATATAACTAATCCTTTATAAATCCTTAGGGGGTAAAATGGTCACTTTCCCATTTTCTCACCAAAATTGAATTTTTCTGAATGATTTGGGAGCATCCAAAATTGCACATTTCAACCGCAATGTCGTCCTAACGCTCTGTCGTGACTTCCCACTTTTTCAATGTCAGATTTGGTCTCAATTTAATAATTGAATTCTATATAATGTAACTTGTGCGTATCTCAGATTAACGGGCAACTTTTTGGGGAAATTCGCAGAATCGACCTGTGATTGATACTAAATCAAGTCACGTGCAAGTTTGTTCAGATCGTGATGACCTCAGTTGCCAATAAAATCGCGAGGATCGATCACTAGTTCCGATGGACACGATCGTTCGGTATAGGTTCTTGATCGTTCGTCAATTCATTTCATGGTCAAATGGAATTACCCGTGATCCACTAGTGTGACAGTGACGAATCGGCCCTTCACTATCTTAAGATTGGTCCTTATTGGCTCAAAATGTCACCTTGACAATTTTCTGATCGAAAGTCGGTTCATGATCGAATCTCTCCAGTCGTACGAATTTAAATCTCTACTTAGCTTTTCCTAATGGTTAGTATCCCAAAAATGATCAGTTCCCGATGAGAACCAACTACAAGCACATTAATAAAATCAGTCATTTCATAAATCCCAATTGGGAAGAATTTTGGAATGTCACATAATTGATGCAGGTGCATGTGGAGTTCTATGCTTCATGGTGAGGACAATGTCCCTTTATTGGCGAAGTTGGCCTGGAAATTCCGAGGCGTCTTTTTCCTCGAGGTTGATGTTGTCATTTTGATGGTAAAATAAAATTCTATATCATACAAAACTAAGAATTGCTTCCTTAATCCCTCATCCTCCCTGTGTAGATAAATTGCGAACTGTTACTGTGTCTTTGCAGCAAGTTGCTCAAGAATGGGGGCCTTCGGAGATGTTGCCGACCCTCATTTCATGAAAGGCTGGAAGATTGTGGACAAGGTAGTTGGAGCAAACAAAGATGATCTTTAGCAGGCCATCACCAAGCATGTGGCTGCTGCTTTGGCTTAATCACGCGGGTTCACCTTTTTGCCTTTGAAGGTGGCTTTTGCAACAAGCTGAAAATGGTAGTAATATACTATAAGGGCTAGATGTTATGTTAGTACTCTTATGTCCGCAACATAGAGTGATTTTCATGGAACTTTACAATCGTGAGGAATAAATTTTGAGAAATGGATGGTAATTTCTAAAAACCCGTTAGTGACATTAACAAGAATACCCCGTGTCCATCAATTTGAATATGCCATCTCAATACTGTGATTCTAAGATTTGATTAACAATTTTGGCACTCCAAACTCTATCTATTTTGTATTCGTTTCTGTGCAGCTTCTGTGTAGCTTTCGTGCAGAATTTTGGGCAGCTTTTGTGTAGCTTCCGTGTGTTGACACTTAAATTTCGACTCACCATTTAGTTGTAATTTGCATAAAAATTAGGGATTAATTTTTAACCCCTAAACAAAATATTTAAATTGCATAACATATAGTTTAGGTTCATTTTAATTTAATCGCATTTTGCATCGGACCGGTGATGGCGAACGAGCTTAAATTTCATCGAATGGGACTCGGTTCGCTCGGAAAGGCAAAGGCCGGAAATCACGAGTCAAATAGGTTTGGTCGTTTTAATTCAAGCTTAATTCAGCCCATTATGTTCAATTAAATTAAAACCCAAGTTAATTCAGCCCGCTTAAGAATTAAATAAAATCAGAAATTAGATTAAGGCCTAAGCCCAAGCCTAAGCCCATTAGGATTAATAAGCCCATCTAATTGACCTAAGTTAGCACTATATAAACATGTTTAGGTCAGAAATTAAAGGGGGGACGACACAATTTCAGATCTGAAATTTTTGAGAGTACACGTGAGAGAGAAAGGGAGATCGGTGTTGCTACATCGTCACCGCCGGTCGCGTCGTTCCTCACGTCACCGCACGGCACCACCACCACTACGCAAGACCCGCGAGTGTTGCTGCTTTGCCGTTCGCTGGCCCATGCCACGTCCTTCCATCTTCACCGACGCCCCCACAGCCTTGAAGATCTCACCGTGAGAAACACACGCAAAGGAGGAGGAGAACGTTCCCATGCAGAGTACGTAGAGCACGCAAAGGAGGAAGAGGACGGGAGAAAGAAGAAAATCGGTCAACTAAAGGAATAAGTCAAAGGGGAGGTCACAGAATTGAAAAACAAAAAGCCACGGAGCACTCCACACAGCCACACACACAAAAGGAGAAGACGTCCGCGAAGATTGCTTCGCTCAACGCTATAGCAAGTTTCCAAGCGATTTCATTAAGTGTGACAGATTTTCCAGCGATCCTAGTCGCGCTCATGGGGACCAGACCAGTTGAAGAGCGTTCGACGATCCCATGCAAGTTCCTTCAATTCTGAAGAACGTTGAAGCTTCCTCGCTGCATCGCCGCATCAGCCGCCGCAGGACCTACCGTCGTCGGAGCCGCACCATCCGTCGACCACCACTCGTGCATCATCGCCGGAGCCACCCATCGGAACAGCCACAAGCCATACGTCATCGGAGACCTCGTCGTCCCGCCGTCGCCGTCGCGTCACCGACGTCGCCGATCCCGATCTGCAAAGTCGAGCTCGATCCCGATCGATTCAAATTTGGTAATTATCTGCAAATTAGGTAAGTGAACATTATCCAATATTTTCAGAATATTTGTTTTCCTAATTTTCAGACGTTTGAATATTCTGTGAATGTTATCCGAATTGTTAGATATCATAGGATAATGTTTACGATATCTGCAATATTTAAAAATATTCAGAATTAGGAAACTTTCCTAATTTAGCAACGTATCTGGACGACTATCCGACCTTATCCCTAAGGTACGATACGCGGCGATACGGAAAATCATTATTCTATTCATAACCACTTGAATATGATAATGATTTTTATCTGCTTTCCAAATTTGAATGATCGACTTTCCATCGATATCTATAACCCTGTAAATATGATCGTCAGTTCGATTTTTGTGCCTAATCCGAGCTTGAAACAAATGTGGCAGATCGCGTGGTTGATTTGAATGTGGATGCTATCTTTGTTTAAATTATTTTTCCTTTTCAAATAAAAAGAAAATTCAAAAAATATCAGTTAGACTTAAATTAGAATTTTGCATGTTTAGGGAACCCTAAATATATCTAGAAGATAGGATAACTATTTAATTTAAATTAGGACTTGAGATAATATGTTTCCTAGTTTAAATTAAGTAATATTCTAATCTTAATAGATTATTTAGGTTAGTTTTTAATTCCGAATTTTCATGAAAACCTCAAATAAAGAATGAATTGCTTTATGGTAGATTAGGATAGATTGCATTCTTAATTTAAGTAATTTATTATTTCGAATTTTAACAAAAATCCCAAAAATAAGTCATGTTAGGATATGTTAAGTCATCATAGGTTGCATGTTAATTTAGGCATATTTTTATTCCGAATTTCATTAGAAAATATCAAAAGTAAATCATTTGCTCGTCATCAGAATTAGGTCACGTCGTTGCATGACATATAGTTTGCATGCTAGGTTGCATTAATTGCATGTCATTTTTGCACGTCATTGCATATAGATTAGATTTCATTTAAATAAGTGAAAATCAAAAGAGAAATTGAGTGAATTGCTTGTTAATTAGAAATTATACTAGGATGTTAATGTGATTTTCTAGCTAATAATGCAGATGTTTGCGTTGCTTCCAGGTAAGCAATTCTTCCAAACTTGCAATTTATTTAATGCTTTCCTGGATGTTAAATTGGTGGTTTGCGCACCCGCATGAACACCTCACATGTTAGTAATTAAGTTAAAATGGATCCAAACTGCCTGCCAAAATATTTTTGAAAAGAAAAGGTACCGAAAGGGCGTTAGACTAGATCTAGCGTAACCAAGTCCCCGAACTTAGAATTTCTGGTTCGTAGGAATAAAACATATCTTACTATGTTTTATTTAGGTTTCTAATCGACCTACCACAAAATGATTAGTGGCGACTCCAAGCATGAAGACATTTGTATGTTAAGAACTTAAACCCTAAGTTGTGAATTGATAGGGCTTGGGAGGGCCCGAGTTAAGCTTAGTCTTAATAATTCATTAGCCCGAAAAATAAAAATTTTTTAGGTCGCGACACCGTGTAGCTTATGTGCAATAATTATTGAAAGTAATTTGACGACCAGAGTATCGGTTTCTTACAATCCTTTCTTTCTTTTTGCAGCATTAAAGCTCTGGGTCCTATTTCGAATTCTTATAGACAATAATTGGGCCTTTAATTGATGCAGGTGGTTGTGGAGTTTAGTGCTCCGTGGTGCGGACCGTGTCGCCTTATTGCACTTTTCATGGCAAACTTGGCCTAGAAATTCCGAGGCGTCTTTTTTTCTCGAGGTTGATGTTGTTGAGCTGAAGTTAAAATAAAATTCTATCTCATGTGAAACTAAGAATTGCTTTCCTAATCCCCCACCTTCCCATACAAACAAATTGCGGACTGATTACTGTATCTTTGCAGCGAGTTGCTCAAGAATGAGGCGCTTTGGAGATGTTGCCGACCTTTATATTCATGAAAGGGAGGAAGATATTGGACAAGGTGGTCAGAGCAAACAAAGACAATCTTTTGTAGACCATCGCCAAGCATGTGGCTGCTGCTTTGGCTTTATCATTCGAGTTCGCACTTTGCCTTTGAAGATGGCTTTGGGACAAGCTGTAAACGGCAGTAACACACTACAAGGTCTAGACGTTATGTTAATACTCTTATGTCCGCAGCGTGGAGTGATTTTTGTGGAATTTTACAATCAAGAATGAATAAATTTTGAGAAATGGACACTCAAACTTTGGAATTTTAGATTCTGGACTTCGTCTCTTATTTTTGCTCCTCGGCACTTGGTCTCCTTTTATATTCTTCCACTTCCAATCTAGCCATTGGACAATCTCCAGATGATGGTCTTCCAATTTACCCATTGGACAGAACTATATCAAGAAGATTGCGTATCCGTTGAAGGATAAAATCTGAATCTCCGTTAAATTTGGTCGCCTATACAACCAAAATTTTGATTTCCATAAGTAGAGCTTCTTTTTAGAAAATAACTTGCCTTGAAATTAATTGTCAATCAGTCAAGATATTTTGCATATTAAATCGTTGCAAAACAGTCTTGAAAATTGAGTCAATCAATTTATTTTAAGTGTGAAATCCAATTAGATTACTAGCCGTTATGTATATTCTGAATTCGTATCACGTTCTGAACTCTGTCATGTTCTGGACTTACGTTCATAACTTGTGTCACAATGGGAACATAGGAAGTTCTCTCAGTCTGAAGTTCTTCATGTTCTGTATAAAGTCTGAACCTCTTTATTCATAGTATAAAGTCTAAACCTCTTCATCTCTTCATCTATAATATAAAGTCTGAACTTCATCTGCTAAAGTCTGAATCTTTTATCTTGAAGTAATTTCACAATCTAAATAAGATTGCCATATGCTTCTCTTCCAAGAGTAACTTCCTGAATCAAAATACTTTAAAGTATTTATTAGACTTCAAAAACACTCTTGGACAGTTTTGTCAACTTCAAGATATGTTAGGAGGTTTTCCCAATACAAAGTTGGCCGTTTTCATTCTCTCGTGGAAGGATTTCTGAGGCATCTACAACACGCTAAGAATTCAAAGGCATTGAGAGGGATCGATATAAGAGTCCGAGAAAAGAAGAAATCACGTTGGTGGCCAAAGCTGACGCATCACAGCCGGATGAAGCTGCAATATAGGATGAGAGAAGCTGAAGTTGCATGGTAAAAAGCCACAGATGAAAGCTATCAAAACGGATTAATCATTCGTTAGAATTAACAAGTTGTCCCTCGATAAATCGTTTATGTAATTTGATAAGCTCTCTTTTTTGCTTGCTTCTTCTAAATTGTTTAATAATATCATATGCATAATTCCTGTTGTAAATTTAGACCTCATGCTTGGAATTTTCCACAAATATCTGGAAGATCAGTCTTCTTTTTAGTTAGTAACTTGATTTACGGTCTCTGACAGCAGCTAGTTAATACAAGGTTAAAACTTCCACCAGAAGAATCGCAAGTATTGGTCAAACCAAACCTAGCATGTAGATGAAGGCTACATCAAATGATCATTTATTTCATTTCATTACATCAAATAGCTTAATGAGCTAGTTTATGTGGAATCGCATATCTTCCCACTCATCCGAGCGTAGGTGTTCGGAAGACATTGCCCTTTCTATCAATCTAAACATGCACACGGTTACAGTAAAAATCAGTAAACCGTATATGTTTCGCGGTATCAGCATGACCAATCGACACACTTTGTCCTTCTCGATCACCGCCCTTGCTTTCTCTCCATTCTCTCCTACGTACCAACTCAGGCCACCGGACTCGACGCACCATAATAATTCATTTATCGATCTTGATCTTAGATATGTCATCACACTGGACTAATATTGCATTCCACATGATCCATGCATACCACTAAACTTCACATGCTCAAAAATCCAAATGATTAACGGCTCATATAATGAAAAGGGATGACGTAAATTAACAATAAAGCTAGAAACAGAAAAATTAAAAAATAAAAGGGACATAAGCCTTTTTGAGGTGTGCCACCGCAGCTTTCTCGGAAAGAGCGTCCATAACTCTCAAAAGCTAGGTAAACGGGTGTTTTGTTATTATTCCATATGCTTTTGATCTTCCTTGTAAAAAAGTAAAATGTAAATTATATAAATGTTGTCGCATGCACAACGCTTTATATACATAATTCGCATATTATAGACAGTAAATGCTTTGACTACTATTATGAGATCTAAAAGAAAATCCCTCACAGCCATATAAGTAAAGCTAGTAATATGGCATTAATGACTCTTCTTAATATGGGAGGATTGCGATGTTTCTATTCTCGAATAGGGAAAAACAAGTTTAAATAACTTATAGAAAGGCGTTTGATCAAGATTTTTCAAACTCCCAACTAATCTTGGATATATGACAGTCCATATGGATCCAACGTCCACTGAATCGTTGAAGTTGATGGGATTCACCGGTTTTAATGATGCACGTGATTTTGCATATGATTTAATGGTGCATGCACCCAATTTTAGCAGTGACCCCTCCCCTCGCACACGTAAATTACCAGTTTGTAAAATGAACTGAACTGAAATTAATCTTCATTCCCATGATTTTCTAATATTTTAAACTTATAAAGCAAATAAATGGGCCCTCAAGTTCAACACGAGTTTTAAGGTCGCGCAATTTACCTAAAAAAATAATAGAATTTGGATTAGTTTTTAGTACATAGGTAGCTTTGTATGTAAATGAAAGAGACCTTAAAATTTTGGTTAATCCTCTAATCATTTATTAGAGTGAGAAATGAGTGAAGATCTTCGTAGCATTTTGGAGCTGGTTTCTCTTTTTCTCATCTTATGCATAATCCAAAGCTGGATACACGCGGGCATAAGCCAATATGTTTGCAACGAAAACCACAACATCACTTCTCTTAGTTTCGATAATTTGGACGAACGATTTCGTGGACCGTTTTTCTATTTCTAGTTGTGTGAAGCAGCTAAGTAACAATAATTCATTCAACTAGTTAGAAATTACCCGTTAAGTTTATTTCGAAGATAAATAGACAGGTGACCTAAATGAAACTTGAGGATGTTGTTTATACTTTGACCATATTAGAGGACGGTGGAAGATAAAGTTGAAAGCTCTGAAATTGCATAAATGGCTAATCATAATTAACAGTTCGTGCCTTTGATACATCGTCCATTCGATAAGCTCTCCTTTTTTATCACTTCGATTTTTCTTTCTTGATGTTATTAACATGGCTAGGGGATCAATCCTCTTATTATAATGTAAGCTCTTCAGTAACTTGATTTAAGGTCACTGGTAACAAACTAGTTCACACAGGACTGAATTTCGCATAGAAGAATCACACGTATTAATCACACTTACATGTTAAAATCACTCTCCCTCTCGTATCCAAAGCCGGTATATAGGACAGGGCCACATCAAATGATTCTTAATTTCCATTTGTTATATCAAGTAGCTTCATGAGCTCTTTTATTCGGGAATACGTTTTTCCCCCTCATCCAACCGTGGGTATTTCAAAGACATTGCCCTTTTCATCAGTCCAAACATATACTCGGTTACAACACAGATCACTATACCCAGCTGCTTTTCCATTCGGTATCAGCACGACATTCACGTATGCATTGTCCTTTTCTGTCGTAGCCTTCGCTCTCTTTCCATTCTATCCCATCAACTAAGGCCACTCTTATTTGTTGAGATACACGTGTGAATTGTGTTAGAGAAGTTGTAATATTCCGAATTTTGACTCAATTTTCGGAATCAATGAAACGAGTCTTATTTATCATTCATTTTCGTAAGTCTCACCCAAAGCTGATCACTCCCGGGATACTAACCAAATGGGAATGGCTAACTAAGAAAACGGTACGTGGACCACGGACTCGATCGCGAATTAGGCACCGACTCCGAGAAATGACGAGGAAATATTTTGTCCAATGTGGGCCGATCTTAGGAATATGACGGACTCGGTTTGGCCGAGGCCAGTGATGTACAATCGGATAGCAGGTGATTCTGTAAGACCGAAAGTGCATGAGGCCAATCAGTCTCGAACTTAAGCCGGACGATCGTAATCTCCGAAACTAGAGATAATTCCTCCTGTTCTCTCGGTAATCGAAGTCGTCATGACTCAGATAACCCTAGGTCGATACGCGTAGCCCCTAAACAGCTGTCCGTTAGTGAGAGATTCAAAAAATTGAAATTGAAATTGAACTAGTTTGATCGCGAAATTTGGTTCGGACTTTGAGGTTGATTTTCGAGGGCTTACGGGACTAGTTTCGCTAGGACAACGTCAAAATATGTTGGCCAATTATATATGAGGTTGGTACAGTTGAAAAATGGAATTTTGGCCCGGACCGGGAAAATTACCAATTTGCCCTTAAGCCTAATTCTAGTATTTCGAATTTTTAGGAATTTTGGGGAAATTATTTAATGGGCATTATGAAGATGAGACAAGGCAATAATTCAAGAGAGGAAAAGACCAAGAATCCCCTTCATTATTGATTAAGTGTGAATGATGGCCATTGGATCAAGGGGTAGGTGTGTCAAGCCCTTGGATTTTGGACACTTGGCATCGTCTCACAACCACCCCCATAAATGCCATCTCACTCTCTCTCTCTTCTTTTCTTCCCCTCCAAGCCAAGCCATCTCTCTCTCTCTCTCTCTCCCTCTCCATTTTCCTTGTTTGGCGTGAACATCGCCGCTCGTCGTGAGTCACCGTCGCCGCCCGAGACCGCCGTTGTTGCCATTGCCGGAACACCGCCGCTAGTCTTGCCATTCACCGGCGATTAGCTGCCGTTCCTCGTCGTCTCGGCTTAGGATTAAGCGAGCAATTACCCCTTAATTAGGCTTTTAAGCATTTCTAGACGGGTTGGGGTTGGATTAGAGGTGAGATTGACCGATTGTTGTGTGTATGAATGTTCATGTGGCTATTGGATGTTATTTTAGATATGGTAGAATAAGTTTTGGTGGTTGAAATTCGGTAGAATCAATTAGGGTTTGAATCCTTGAGGTTTCGTGTGATTCTCGGATTCGCGGTTACTGTACCCGTCTAATTTGCTATTTTTGTGGAGAATTTTGTGGGCCAAATTTGAGGAAGCTTTCTTCATGAAAGTTGCTCCCAACATCTTGAAGTATAACATATTTTAAATTTGGAGTTTTTGGAGGCCATTTGGATTGCACGAAAACCCATTTTCAGACCGTCTTCAAACTGCCCGGAACATTGTTCATCCCGACCTTCTTGTCTTGCCGAATTTTTATAAAATTTTCCAGATTTATTTTCAATAAACTTCCTTCACAAAAGTTGTTGTTGACTTTCTTGTCTATGACCTATAAAAATTTCGAAGCTTTTCAAGGTGATTTGGTTGTTGAAAGAAATGTATTTTTAGGACAAAACCGTTTGCTAGGGCGAACTGATTTTGGTTTGACTTCGAGGGACAAAAAGGCATGGTTGCAGATTGAACTGGATTTCGTGTTCTTCATAAGAAATGTTTATCGAGATATTTTTTTTATAATATATCCAAAATTTAGAATTTTTGGAGTTCGTTTACTATTTATTTTGACGGGATTTCTGTCACTGTGTAAACTGTCCAGATTTTCCCTGATTCCAGGGATGTTCATGAGCGGAATGGTGGGAGTGTTGAGGTTGAATAGTTGTTGCTCTCGTGACTGGAATCGATGAATTGAAATTATGTGATTGAATTTGCCGGGATTGCCCGGATTGATTGGTTTGTTGGTCGTTTGGACTTAATTGTAGTGAATTGTAGGTTGCCATGTCGCGTGCTTGTGTGGCCGGATAAATGTGGTATGTGATTGGCCAATTATGGCTTGAAATGAATGCCAAGTTGTGAATTGTGTAGTGGGCCGCACGGTATTAAATGGCCAAGTAAGCACGTGTTGAGTATTGAGCACTGTATTATGGCATTGAATAGATTGATTGCTTGGATTATGTTTGATGCTCATGGTGCATTATGTTGCATTGCATGGCCACGCATTGTGTATGCCGAGAGTGTGGCATGAGATGAAATTGTGTGAGAATGTGTGCCTGCCATGAGCATGTGATCATCTAACCATGCCCTGATGCATTTTACGCGGGTTAGAGACACTGGGCCTGGGGCATTTTTACGCTGGCCACGAAGTGTTATAATTATGTGGACCTGTTGCATTGGCACGGGTCGAACCTGATGTGTTTTACACGGGTCGAACTCTAAGTTAATAATTGAGCATTTGCCAGTGTGCTAATGTGGGCTAGTGAGCCGAGACATAAATATGGCATGAGGATAACATTTGCATGCATAAGAGTGCATGGGCTAGTGTGCGAGTATGCGAGACTCGGTGAAAGGCATGTGATAAGAACACTAATGAGTCTGAACATGCGTGTGACGTACGTATGAATATCGTATTCGCGTATGTGCCTTAGAATTATTATTAAATGATTAACCTGCAGGATCAGCTAGATAAGTGATCTGGGCCCGAGTACCCAGGTCGGAGAATGATTGTGCATTGTATTGCTATGCTTGTTGTGGTATGCCTGTTAGGAGGATGCATGTTAGCCTAGTTTTGGTTTATGGGGTTTTACTTGTTGAGATTCGTCTCATGGTTGTGAAAACCCAACTTTTCAGACCCCAGATGTCAGATTGGTGGGAGTGCTGACTTGGGTTGGGAGAAGCCCCAGCTAGATGCAGTGCTTGACCGCCGAACCATTTACCCTTTTAACTGTAGTAGCTATTAGCCTGTATTGGCTTGCTATTTGTAATTTGTGTATATGGATATCGTAAAGGCCTTATATAGTAATACAAAATGTATATACTTTCAAATGTGTTACTTGATGTTGTGCTATCCTTTGTCTCATATTGTTGTTGTACGGGTGTTATTTATTTATTCTTCCGCATGTGCATTGATCTCCGTGTTGGGCGTTGGGTCGGCAACGCGTCCTGAGATGTGGCACTCAAATCGACCTTGGTTGGGATGCTCGCACACCGTGGGGTTTGGGGCGTGACAAAAGTCTCACATTGGATAATTGATGTGGTATTAAGCAGTTAACATATCCTTGTTGGCTCATAACTCATTGGTTTAAACTTTTGAGTGAAGGTGGGTCCAACTTAATATGTTGATTGATTTGGAGTTGAGCTCCCTCTTGAGGATCTTCCCAGGTGAAGGTATCAGGCTTTTATTGTGCATTCCTAACACTGTTCATGCCTTGCAATCAGTCATTTATCGAGCTCGAGCACATATTATGCAGTCGCACTCAACTACATTGCATCCCTCATCATCCATGCACACTACTAAATTTCGTATGGTCGAAAATTCAATTGATTAATGGCTCATATTAGGAAAGGGGTGTTGAAAATTGACAACACTGTAAGCTAGAAACCGAAAAAATAAAAGCGACAAATAAACGCGTATCATCGCGGTCAACGCAATCTCCACTGATACAAGGTGGGTAAGGTAGTCTTGTTATGTTCGACATGCTTATGATCTTCCTTGTAATAAAGTAAGAAGTAAATTATTTGAAAGTTGTTGCTGACACAATCCTTGAGATAACCATTTCCTTTATGCTTATTAGCTATATTACCATTAATGAGAAATCCATAGGGAAATCCCTCATTATCTAAATCCCTCATTTGACCTTGGTTGGGATGCTCGCATGCCATGGGGTTCGGGGCGTGACATCCCCGTTTGAAGTGGTATCAGAGCAAGGTTAGCTCGGTCCACTATGGTCGAAGCTTGGAGTGATAAGGAGCAATGAGTCCTTGGGTAGTCAGTAGGGAGACCTTGTATGCTACGTATACCTCTTGACTGTCTGTGTTTTGATTGAGTGCAATGTGAATTGACCCATAAAGTGCAGGTGCGGCAGGACCTGAGGTGAGTATGTATACCTCCTTATTTGAGGTCTTGTGCTGTTTGTGACTAGTCACATGTTGAGTGATTGATTGTTGTCGTGCTAATTACCTGCTGAGGACCTAGATCGGTTTAGCTTGGTTTAGGTTTCTAATTCCTGAGTTGAATTATAGTAGGTAGGTGAGTGGTGATAGAAACCTGGAAAGTTGAGCTTGAGGGGTATGGGTATAGGGCACATCAAGTTCCGAGGGCCAAGCAGCGATGGACCCATGAGTGAATAGGGTCATGTGGGCACTTGAGGAAATTGTAATCTTATAGGTAGGCAGACTCAGGAAGTGAGCTGCCATTATAGCTCAGGCTGTTGAGGCCACTGCAGCTGCTACTATTGGTAGTAATGGAAATCCTGATTAAGATCAAGGAACTGCGACTAGACAGATGTATTAGCTGGTTGAACAGTTTCTAAAATTGAAGCCCTTAAGTTGGATGGAAAAAGGTGATCTTGGAGTTGCGTCACTTTCAGTAGAGGAATTTGAGGTATTGGGGTACATGGATGAGGAAAATGGAACTCTAGCAGCATACCAGCTACAAAGAAATGCATGTGATTGGTAGAAAGCCACTCGAGGAAGAATGTTTTCTGTTGGTAGCGCCCCGATTTGGATTGTGTTTGTTGAGGCCTTTAAGGACAAGTACTACCCCGAGTAGGTACAAGAACGGAAGTTGGCTAAATTTTTGAGGTTCCATCAAGGACAGATAACAGTGGACCTGTAGGTAGTGGAGTTCACTAGATTATTTAGGTTTGCCTCAAAATAGTGGATGACTCATTGGATAGGGCCCAGAGGTGCTATGATGAGATTCATGAACGAGCCTAGACAATCGAACATAAAGTGATAGAAGGGGCTACCGCTTTTGTGATTGGTGATAGAGAAGAAAGGAAAGACCTAGCAGTTCTGGCTATGTGTGATTTTGAAGTAATTGTGGGAATAGATTCATTAGTTAACCAAAATGCTGTGATGGATTGCAATGACTGGATGATTCAGTTTAGTCCGACTAGACACTCTAAATCCGAGTTTGTAAGGAGTCAAGGAGGAACCTCGATCCCTTGAGCTTTACCAGCAGAAGCAACCAAGTTGTTGGATGAGGGTTGTTAAGGTTACCTAGTAAGTGTGTTTGATTCGGTAACAGAGGAAGTGCAGCTAGAGGACATGGCAGTGGTGTGCAACTTTTCCGATGTTTTTCCTCATGAATTACCGGGATTGCCACCAGAAAGAGAAGCAGAGTTTGTTATCGAGTTGGCCCTGGGATTAAGCCAATCTCGAAGCCGCTTTAAGGGATGTCATTGTTGGAGTTGAAAGAATTGAAGGTGCAGATACATGAACTATTAGATAGAGGTTTCATTCATCTTAGTGCAATCTCCATGGGGAGCGCCAGTCCTGTTTGTGAGGAAGGACGGGATGTTAAGGTTGTGCATAGATTACCGGCAGTTGAATCAGGTAACAGTGAAGAATAAGTACCCACTGCCGAGGATTGATGACTTGTTTGATCAGTTGCAAGAAGCTTCGATGTTCTCTAAGATAGATCTACGGACTGGGTGTCATCAGTTGAGAATCAGGAATGAGAATATTCCTAAGATTGCCTTTAGGACGAGGTATGGGCATTATGAGTTTACAATTTTGCCCTTTGGACTGACGAATGCCCCTGCTGCCTTCATGGATTTAATGGATAGAGTGTTTAAGGAATTCCTAGATCAGTTTGTGATAGTTTTCATTGATGATATACAGGTGTATTCAAAGAGCTTCGAGGAACATGAGGCGCATTTGACTGAGGTGCTACAGACCATAAGAGAGCACACATTGTATGCCAAGTTCAGTAAATGTGAGCTCTGGCTCAACAGAGTAGCGTTCCTTGGACATATTATTTCAGGAGATGGAATTTCTGTGGATCCGATAAAAATTGAGGCAATGACTAAGTGGCCTAGACTGACATCTGTGATTGAGATCCGAAGTTTCTTAGGATTGGCGTGTTATTATTGACGGTTTGTAGAAGGATTCTCATCGATAGTCATGCTATTGACTCGACTGCTTAAGAAAGTGGTGAAGTTTGAATGGAATGACAAGTGTGAGAGGAGTTTTCAGGAGTTGAAACACCGGTTAACAACTGCCCCGGTATTGACCATTCCGTCTGGACCTGGAGGGTTCGAGGTTTATAGTAATGCTTCTTTAAGAGGACTTGGATGTGTATTAATACAGCACGGAAAAGTGGTAGCGTATGCGTCACGCCAGTTGAGGCCTCATGAAATAAATTATCCAACGCATAACTTGGAATTGGCTATAATCGTCTTTGCCCTTAAGATTTGGAGGCATTATTTGTGTGGAGAAAGGTTCCAGATTTATACGGATCACCAAAGCCTCAAGTATTTGTTTTCATAGAACGAATTAAATATGAGGCAGCGTCGCTGGATGGAACTTCTTAAGGATTATGATTGTGACATTTTGTATCACCCTGAAAAAGCTAATCGAGTCATCGATGCATTAAGTCGCATGTCGAGTATGGCACACTTAATGGTCAAGGAGTGGACCTTATTGGAAAGACTTAGGGATTCAGAGTTTACGTTTGAGATGAGCTGAGTGTCAAACTTGTTGGTTGCCTTGAGGATTGAGCCAGAGATTCGGGCTAAGATTAAGGAACTTCAATCTACGGACCAAGAAATCCAAAAGATTGTGGATATGGACGATACGAAGAGATAATCGGACTTCCAAGTGTCCGATGATGGAATTTTGAAATTTCGAGGACGATTATGTGTGCCAGATGATGTTGAGCTTAAAGAAAAGATCTTGTCGGAAGCTCATAGGAGCAATTATAGTATCCACCCGAGAAGTACAAAGATGTACCAAAATTTAAGGCAACACTACTGGTGGAATGGAATGAAAGTGGATGTGGCCAGACATGTAGCCACATGTTTGACGTGCCAACAAGTGAAGGCGCAGCATTGTAAGCCTGGTGGATTATTGAGACCGTTGGAAATCCCAGAATGGAAATGGGAACATATTACGACGGATTTCGTAACAGGATTGCCGCAGAGCCAGAGAGGACATGACTCGATATGGGTAATAGTAGACTGCCTAACTAAGTCAGCGCACTTTCTGGCAGTGCGAAAGGACCTGGAGCTAGAAAAATATGTGGAGTTATATGTACGGCAAATTGTTCGGCTTCATGAAGTACCGGTGACGATCACCTCGGATCGTGATCCAAGATTTACGGCCAACTTTTGAAAGAGTCTGTAGGTGGCCTTAGGAACAAGGTTGCAATTCAGTACAGCCTATCATCTGCAGACAGATGGCCAGTCAGAAAGGACGATCCAAACTCTGGAAGATATGCTGAGAGCCTGTGTATTGGATTTTCAAGGTAAATGGGAAGAACAGTTACAATTGGTGGAGTTTACCTATAATAACAGCTATCAGCAAAGTATTCAGAAGGCACCGTTCGAGGCCTTATATGGTAGGGCGTGCAGGACGCCATTATGTTGGGATGAAGTTGGTGAGCGAAGGATTACAGGCTTAGAGTTGGTGCAACAGACGATTGAAGCCGTTGAGATCATTCGGGATAGACTGAGAACAGCGCAGAGTCGCCAAAAGAGCTATGTTGACTGGAGATGACGACCCTTGGAATTTCAAGTTGGAGATCATGTGTTCCTTAAGGTGTCATCGATGAAAGAATTATCCCGATTTGGCAAGAAAGGAAAGCTCAGTCCAAGGTATGTCGGGCCATTCGAGATATTGGAAAAGATTGGTGACATGGCTTATCGACTTGCCTTGCCTCCCAACCTGTCTCAAGTACACAATGTTTTCCATGTGTCGATATTGAGAAAATATGAACCCGATCCGACTCACGTTCTGAGATATGAAGAGATAGACGTGGAAGACAAAGTGTCATACGTGGAGAAGCCAGTTAGAATCGAGGACAGAAAAGACCGTGTGCTAAGGAATAAGATGATCCCAATGGTCAAGGTCGTCTGGGAGCACCATGGCGCAGAAGGTGCCACTTGGGAAAGTGAAGAGGTCATCCGACGTCAGAACCCCTATTTGTTTGAGTAGATAAGTGTGAATTGCAAATTTCAAGGACGAAATTTTTGTAAGGGGGGAAGAATTGTAACATCCCGAATTTCGACTCAATTTTCGGAATCAATGAAACGAGTCTTATTTATCATTTATTTTCGTAAGTCTCACCTGGAGCTGATCACTCCCGAGATACTGACCAAATGCGAATGGCAAATTAGGAAAACAGTACGTGGACCAGGGACCCGATCGCGAATTAGGCACTGACTCCGAGAAACGACGAGAAAATATTTTGGGCTAATGTGAGCCGATTTTAGGAAGGTGACGGACTTGGTTTGGCCGAGACCAGCGATGTACGATCGGATAGTAGATGATTATGTAAGACCGAAAGTGCACGAGACCAACCAGTCCTGAACTTAACCCGAACGATCGTGATCTTCGGAACTGGTGATAATTCCTCCCGTTTTCCCGGTAATCGAAGCTGTCATGACTCAGATAACCCTAGGTCGATATGCATAACCCTTAAACAGCCGCCCGTCAGTGAGAGATTTGAAAAATTGAAATTGAACTAGTTTGATCGCGAAATTTAGTTCGGACTTCGAGGTCGATTTTTGAGGGCTTACGGGACTAGTTTCGCTAGGATGACGTCAAAATATGTTGGCCAATTATATATGAGGTTGGTACGGTTGAAAAATGGAATTTTGGCCCGGAACGGGAAAATTACCGATTTGCCCTTAAGCCTAATTCTAGTATTTCGAATTTTTAGGAATTTTGGGGAAATTATTTAATGGGCATTATGAAGATGAGACAAGGCAATAATTCAAGAGAGGAAAAGACCAAGAATCCCCTTCATTATTGATTAAGTGTGAATGATGGCCATTGGATCAAGGGGTAGGTGTGTCAAGCCCTTGGATTTTGGACACTTGGCATCGTCTCACAACCACCCCCATAAATGCCATTTCACTCTCTCTCTCTTCATTTCTTCCCCTCCAAGCCAAGCCATCTCTCTCTCTCCCTTTCCATTTTCCTTGTTTGGCATGAACATCGCCGCTCACCGTGAGTCACCGTCGCCGCCCGAGACCGCCATTGTTGCCACCGCCGAAACGCCGCCACTAGTCTTGCCGTTCACCGGCGATTAGCTGCCGTTCCTCGTTGTCTCGGCTTAGGATTAAGCGAGCAATTACCCCTAAACCTTAATTAGGCTTTTAAGCATTTTTAGACGGGTTGAGGTTGGATTAGAGGTGAGATTGACCCATTGTTGTGTGTATGGATGTTCATGTGGCTGTTGGATGTTAGTTTAGACATGGTAGAATGAGTTGAGCTCCCTCTTGAGGATCTTCCCAGGTAAAGGTATCAGGCTTTTATTGTGCATTCCTAACACTGTTCATGCCCTGCAATCAGTCATTTATCAAGCTCGAGCACATATTATGCTATCGCACTCAACTACATCGCATCCTTCATCATCCATGCACACTACTAAATTTCGTATGGTCGAAAATTCAATTAATTAATGGCTCATATTAGGAAAGGGTTGTTGAAAATTGACAACACTGTAAGCTAGAAACCGAAAAAATAAAAGCGACAAATAAGCGCGTATCATTGTGGTCAACGCAATCTCCACTGATACAAGGTGGGTAAGGTAGTCTTGTTATGTTTGACATGCTTATGATCTTCCTTGTAATAAAGTAAGAAGTAAATTATTTGAAAGTTGTTGTTGACACAATCCTTGAGATAACCATTTCCTTTATGCTTATTAGCTATATTACCATTAATGAGAAATCCATAGGGAAATCCCTCATTGTCTAAATAAAGCAAGAAAAATCTCAGTTTTAATGACCCTCATAATTATGGGAGGATTAAGATAATTCTCTTCTAAAAAAGAAAATGGTTAGTACCACGAAAAATCCAAAACTAGTATACTTGTAACAAATTTACTCCAAACTAATTTTTTAATCATCGAAAACCCCAAACTGGTATACTTGTGACATATTTATCTTTCATTAGTTTCCGTTAACTTTTACTGTCAAATTGCTGAGTTGGATGACACGTGACAGTCGACGGGTGTATCAGTTTGAGATTTTTCTCTTCATTTGTCACAAGTTTACTAGTCTGTGATTTTTTGTGGTATTAATCTAATTTAACATATATAAACATAGGGCAAATTTATCACAAAGGTACCGGTTTGGGTTTTTTTTTGGTCAAAAAATCTGTTTTGAGTAAATTTGTTACTGGTGTACCAGTTTAGGATTTTTCATGATCAAAAAATTAGTTTGGGGAAACTTGTCGCAAGTGTATCAGTTTAGAGTTTTTTGTCATATTAACCCAAAAGAAAAATAAAGGGTATATAGCTTATTGTTGCCATTACTTTATTCTGTTATAAGGCATTCCAAATTTATATCTAGCGTGCACACCATATTAATTCAATTTGACGTGATTCACTAGATCAAATGGAGCAATGGACCAAGGGTGCATGCATACGCCCACGTTTTTGCTATAGCATTCATTCACTCATGCCGTAATTACCATAGCATAACGAAAGTTACCTCAAGAGCAAATTGTTGATTCATATAAATTACTTTTTTCCTTTCGACGACATGCAGTATGCTAATCTTTTATACCAGTCATTTTCTAGTCTCTTAAACTTTTACAGGAAACGGTTGTGCACACAAGTTCAACACGAGTAAGAAGTACATTGAAGGTGTTGAGAAAACTTCCTAGCATATTTTGAAGTTGATAAAACTGTCCAAGAGATATTGTAAGTCTGACAAATATTTTTGAAGTTTTTCTAAGTTCAGGAAGTCATTTTCTGATGTTCAGACTTTACTATAATCAGAAGGAAAAGACTAAGTTCTACACAACAACAAACAAAGTTCAGTCTTTGTATACAACAGTTGAAGAATTTCAGTCTATGATTGGAAATGAAAGGACAACCCACCCTAACTTCAATTCTGAAGGTGAATCAAGAATCAAACCTTATCCAGACTCTATTGCTTACTCAAAATGAATGCAATGGCTAGTAATCTAGCTTGGGCATCACAAATGGAAAGTTTTGATTGATTCGATCTTAAAAGACTATCTTGCAAGGAAAATTAATATTGTGGGATATCCTTAATTGATTGGCAATCAACCCCATGACAGGTTTATTTCTAAATCGAGAAGCTCTGCTTGTGGAAATCAAATTCAGGTTGTATAGATAATCAGAATCAGCAGGATTCAGAATTTGTCACTCAACAGCTACTCAATCCTTGTTATACAAATTTGTCCAAGGTGAAATTGAAAGATAATCATCTAAAGACTGTCCAATAGCTGGTTTGGAAGTGGAGAAGTATAAAAGGAAACAAACTATCGAAGAGCAGAAGTAGAGAGACAAAATCCAGAATCATCCATTCCAAAGTTTGAGCAAACTCTGACCATTTTTTTACTTGTCTTTCCTGAGCTAAAATTTGTGATCTTGAGAGACTTGTTGTAAGAGAGATAGAGTGATCTATTTGAATATTACTCATAACTTGTAATCTTTTGATCGATTATCTAGTGAAATCCAGCCAGTAAGCTGTCAACGTGGGAGAGTGGACCTAGGCTTGATCTAAGCCAAACCACTATACATATGTGTGCATGTTCTCTCTTTCCTAAAACTCTTTTATTGCACATTTATTTATTTACCATTTAGAGTTTGACTAAAATCTGAACATTGTTTAGACTTTACATGAGAGCAATAACTTCCGCATTAAAATCGATCAATTAGCATTCAAATGACCTATTCACCCCTCTCTAGGTGATATTTGCTGGTCTCATTAGAAGGTTCACTCACTTACCTTGAGAACAATAATAGGCTTGGGATTAATCTTTAATTCATAGTCTACGAAAAATAGTTTGGATTAATCCTCTTTATTTATTAGAGTGAGAAAGTAAATGGCCGACCAAATTCAATCTTTAAGGGATAATTCAGTCTGACTAATCTTGAAGCTTATACATAAGGTTAGAGAAATTGCTTCAAATTTCAAATTCTGTGAAAAGATGGAGATCTGGATCCCAATTGAGAAGCGTAGAAGCAAATTGCTATATATCATTTTGATATAAGAGCTGGAAACGTATTGGCGTTGCGATAAACGGATGACCCTACGCTGCTTACCAGAAGTGACCCATTTTGGAATCATACGAAGTAAGATGAATTCGGCCCCTGTCAATATGGTAATATTGTGACATTTTGAAATTCCACCAATTGGAATTTATTGAATAATTGAGTTTTATGAGATGTGCTCGCAGTAAATTCTCGCCCGGAACTGATCATTCCTGGGAATGCTAACCATTAGGGAAAGGCTAATAGGGGAAATTAAATTCGCGCGACTAAAGAAAATTTGATCGTGAATGGATTTCGACCATTAAATCGTGGAAGTGATATTTTGAGCCACTGTTGGCCGATCCAAGGATAGTTAGGGGTCAGTTTACCATTGTCCTAGTAGTAGATCGCGGGTGATTCCGTAGAACCACGAAACTACTTGACGAATGATTTTGAAATTATACCAAACGATCGTACCCCTTGGATCAAGTGATTAATCTTCGCGATTTTAATGACAATCGAGGTCGTCACGCACTGAACGGACTTGCACATGATTCGATTTAGTATCAGTCATGAGTCGATTCTGCAAATTTCCCTAGCAAGCCGTTCGTTAGCTCTAGAAATGCTCGAGTTGCGTTTAATAGAATTTAATTATTGGATTTTTGCCCAAATTGGACACCGGAAAATTATGAAGTCGCGATGGAACGCTAGGACGACGTTGTACGTGACACGTGTGAATTTTTGGTGCGCTGAAATCCTTCGGAAAAATTTGATTTGGATAAGAAACGGAGAAAGTGACCAAAATACCCCTAAAGGTTATTAAAGGGTATGTTTTAAGGGTAAATGGCATTTTGGTAATTTTGCCATAAAATTTTGATTGGACAATTTACCCTTGGGTTTTTGGAAAATTACAAGTATGCCCTTGGATATTTTTGTGCAACAATCGATCTCGGCCATTGAATCAAGATAAGATCGAATCTGGGTCGTCGGATTGAAATTGTGAGTAAAGGGCATTTTAGTCATTCACACTTTGGTCAAAATATATTATTTGAGTCCAAACTTGTTTTCTCTCTCCCCCTCTATTCTTCATTTCCATGATCAGCCCCCTCCCCCATTTGGTTTTTTCTTCTTCTTTCCACCGTGGGCTTTCCTTTGCCGTGAGCTCCATCGCCGGCACCGCCGCTCACTGCCGTATGCCACATTGCCGGACCGCCACCTTGCCGTCGCCGTGCCGCCCTCCAACCTCACCGTGTCTCTCTCTTTCCCCTCTCTTTCTCTCTCTCTCTCCCTGTGACCCATTTCCAGTTGCACAAGACCACGCTGCCGCCAGACTGCCGCCGTACAAGCTGGAAGCCACCGTGAATCGTTTTCCTTCATCGTGGAGCGCCGCCGCTTTCCGTTCTAGCCGTTTTAGCCTAGAACGCAGTAAGTCATACTCTAATCCCGATTTAGGATTTTGGGTATCGCCGAATAATTTGATTTGGGTGAAATTGGACTTATGCGGGTGCGAAATGTTGGGGCTTTAGACCGGGAATGTATGGCGGGCCTTAAGGAATTAATTCGGAATTTTTTGAGGACGATTTGAGGGAATTTCAAGCTAAGAATCACTGTTCACGAGCTGTGATTCACTGTTCATGAGGCTGTGATGCTCGGTTCGGGACACAAGTTGGATTTTTGGAACTGGTATTTAATGGCGAGAAAGTCCCGTGAAGGATCGGAATTAATCCGACGCCATTTGAATGGAGAAAAATGGCAATTACCGTATTTGAGGTGTGTTTTATTTATTTATAAATTATGGTGATTTAATTGAGAGTGTTGTTGTGCAATTGAGTGACTGATTATGCTTGACGAGTGCACACGTGAGTTGATTAAATTAATTGTTGATATTGCCTATGTGAATTGTTGAATGCGCTCTGTCTGCGTGAGACTCAATGCGTGCACGGATTGCGTGTGATGGGCTAGTCGCTTGTGGTAAATGCATATCGAGCATGTGCATGAGTAAGGAGAAGTGTGGTGTGACAAGTGATTGTGGGAAAGTATGTGAAGGTGTGATAGAACGAGAATGGGATTGGGCCGAGTATTGTAAACTCGGGCAGCAATCACGTAGGTCTGTTGCATTTGGCATAGGCTGAGGCTTGAAAAAGCATGTATGAGAATCGGTCTGAGGCACGAGCAGCTCGGGTGAGACCGGGATTGGACCGAGGCATCATAAGCTCGGGTTCCAATCATGTAGGCCTGTCGCATTTGGTGTGGGCTGAGTTGGGTTCCAATCACATAGGCCTATCGCATTTGGCATGAGCTGAGTTGAGTTTCAAACATGTAGGCCTGTCGCATTTGGCGCGGGCTGAGTTGGGATCGGGCCTAGGGCGTGTGATGCTCAGGTCGCGATCGGGGTCTGAGACGTGAACGAGTACGCGGGCCGGAAGTGATGTGATGAATGATCGCAGTGTGCCTGAGGCGTGTACTTCAACGCGGGCCACTGGCGAGGATTGAGAAAGTGGAAAATGAGAATGGAAGGAAGAGTGGGACGAGAATTGGCACATACGCATGTTGCATACGTCGTGATCGTGACTGAGTGCGAATGTGTGCATTATTGAGCCTGACAGTCTTAATTGATGTGCCTGTTTTGTGATATTGGTGTACGTGAATGTATGTGATTGTGTAATTGTTTGGAGGTAAGTAATAGCCTAGGTTGGGTTTATAGGTGTACTTGCTGAGATATATTCTCATGGTTGTGGAAACCAAATAATTTTTAGAACCCAGACCTGAGACATGAACCCTCCACCACCGCCACCAGTACGTTTTGGAGTGCCAGTGCACACAAAGTATGAGGTAGCTGAATTTCCGACGAGGGAGTAGACTGTTGAAGAGAGTTCAGATGAGGACGATGTAGAATCAGGTTCTGAGTGGACGCCAAGCAAGGGGTGTTAGAGATTGATATTTGGGTTGGACGATCGGGTTTCAGAAGAATAGCATTTTGGAATCTAGTGTGTCAGGTCATTGGTTATTGTTCTAAGGTTTGGATGGTTTTAGTAACGTATGCACTGGTAAAGCAAGGTTTGTATTTTGTAAATGTGGTGGGATAAGTTTAAGTGAGTAATGCAAATGCATATTCTCCTAATTCTCCCCAGTTTAATTTGTTAGGGTGTTTTCTGATTTTCATTGGCGCGATTAAATATCTAATGTTTAGATGAGGTTGGCGACAACCTGGGACGTCGTAATTGTTCGACTGAAGGCGGGATGTTGCGGGCTTGAAGGGTGTTCGGGGCGTGACATCCCCGTTTAGAATGGTATCAGAGCAAGGTCAGCTCGATCCAAAGTTGGTCGAAGTTTGGAGTGATAAGGAGCGGAAACCTTGGGGTGGTAATTGGGGAGATCTTAATGGGGTGTACGGTAGAGTGAGCTACACATGCCTCCAGATTGTTTGTTGCGATTGTTTGAGTGAGTTAATTGTTGCGTGGTAATGAAATACAGGTGCGTCTGGACCTGAGGTAAGTGTTCAGGCTCTTGTGATTGTGATTTCGTTACTAGTGGTGAGGAATTGTTTGTTGAGTGAACGGTTGCGTTAATTAGCTGCTTAGAATCGGATTGAGCTAGTCAGTTTAGACCGCTAATTCCTGAGTGGAATTACAGCAGGTAGTAGAGTGGTAGAATTGTGACGATAAGCAGCGAAGGAAGAGGATTAGGAAGAGTCCCAAGAAGGGGCGCTGGTAGAGGATCCAGGGGTAGAGGACATGTACGAGCTTGAGCTGTAGAGGATCTTGGAATGGGTGCTGGAGCAAGAGATAACTTAGGGGTAGATGCTGGAGTAGCAGCAGACCCTGGAGTGGGAGTTAGACCTGCTAAGGATCCTGGGATGGAAGCGGTTATGAGAACCTTAGTTCGGATTGGTGATATATTAGAACGGCAGACGTAGGAGCGAGCTGCTCCGATTGCCCAAGCTGTTGAGCCCGTTGCTGTTGCTAATGATAATGAGAATCAGGATCAAGGGCAAGTAGTTGTAAATAGACCTATGCACCAACTAGTAGAGCAATTTATGAAGCTGAAACCACCCAAGTTTTCTAGGAAAGGTGACCCTGAGGCTGCACCTTGATGGGTAGAGGAGCTTAAGAAGGCCTTTGAGGTGTTGGAATGTAACGATAATGAGAAAGTGACTTTGGCAGTTTATCAGTTGCAAGATAACGCAAATGATTGGTGAAAAGCCACCAGGGATAGGATTTTTCCTGAGGGTGCAGCTAGGACTTGGGCTGTTTTTATTGAGAGATTTTATGAGAAATACTTTCCAGCTAGTGCTAGAGAAAGAAAACTCGCGGAATTTATGAGACTCCGCCAAGGTCATATGACAGTAGATCAGTATGAGGCAGAATTTGCGAGATTGTCTAAGTTCGCACTGAGAATGGTGAAACATCCTGAGGATAAGGCACGGAGATTTTTGGATGGGTTGAGAGCGGACATTCGTAGCCAGTTGCTACTGGTAAATCTGGGAATGTATGAGCAGATATTTGATAGGGCTCAGATCCTAGAGCGGGATCAGATAGATAGAGCTGCAGCATCTGGATCGAGATTTATCCCGGGTTGGAATAATCGTAATCCTAGGAAGAGGCCGATGGTTGATAATAGGCGATTTACTGCACCAGCTAAAAGAAATATTGGGAAGCCAATCCGGATTGGAAATGGTCCGTGTAAGAATTATGGAGGTTGACATGGAAACAGGCCCTGTCTAACTAGGGGCGGAGCTTGCTTTGGATGTGGAGGATTTAGGCATCATATAAAGAATTGCCCCAATTCCAGGTAGAATAGACCGCCTGCTTTGCCGCCGCCTCCAAATGGGAATCAAGCTGGAGCGGCTCAGACAGCGAATTTGAATCAGAATAGGCCTCAAGCGCAAGGACGAGTGTATGCGATGGCCAAACGAGAGGCTGAGAATGCGCCAGGGGTTGTCATAGGTACGATTTCTCTGTGCAACCATGCTGCGTATGCTTTATTTGATCCTGGAGCGTCGCATTCTTTTATATTGAAGCAGTTTATTGAGCTGATTGGAATAGAACCGCAGTTGCTTGATGTTATGCTATGTGTGACGACTCCCTTGAATGATAAGATGTTGATTTCGCTGGGTTGTTCGAACTGTAAGATCGTGATTGGAGATAGGGAGGAATTGATTGATTTAGCGGTTCTAGGTATGTATGACTTTGATGTGATAATAGGGATGGATTGGTTGTCTAAGCAGAGGGCTATAATGGATTGTAATAGTAGGGTGATCTAATTTAATCCTGATGGACATCCGGAATTTAAATTTGTGGGAAGTCGAGGAGGACCCTCGATTCCGTTGATATCCTCGGTGGAAATGACGAAATTGTTGAATGAAGGGTGTCAAGGATTTCTATTTGTGGTGGTTGATTCAACGGCTGAAGAACCGAGACTTGAGGATATAGCGGTAGTGTGTGAATATCCCGATGTGTTCCCTCAAGAATTGCTGGGATTACCGCCGAAAAGAGAAGTAGAATTCGTAATCGAGTTGGCACCTGGAACTGAGCCAATCTCGAAAACACCATATAGAATGTCGCTGTCGGAGTTAAAGGAATTAAAGGTGCAGATGCAAGAATTGTTAGATAAGGGGTTTATTCGACTTAGTGCGTCTCCGTGGGGAGCACCGGTTTTATTTGTAAGAAAGAAAGATTGATCATTGAGATTGTGTATAGATTACAGACAGCTGAATCAAGTGATAGTTAAAAATAAGTATCCCTTGCCAAGGATTGACGATTTGTGTGATCAGTTACAAGGGGTTTCGGTGTTCTCTAAAATCGATTTGAGAACGAGGTATCATCAGTTGAGGATTAAGAAGGAGGATGTACCAAAGACGGCATTTAGGACGAGATACAGGCATTATAAATTTATGGTGATGCCGTTCAGGTTGAAGAACGCCCCTGTTGCCTTTATGGATTTGATGAATTGGGTGTTTAAGGAATTTTTAGATCAGTTTGTGATTGTTTTTATTGACGATATACTGGTGTACTCAAAAAGCCTGGAGGAAAATGAATTCCATTTGCATTAAGTGTTGCGAACTTTGAGGGAAAATGCACTATACGCTAAGTTTAGCAAGTGCGAATTTTGGCTAAGTCAAGTAGTATTTCTTGGTCATGTAATTTCCAGAGAAGGAATAGCTGTGGATCCATCGAAGATTGAGGCTGTGATGAAGTGGCCTAGACCGACAACGGTGACCGAAGTTCGAAGTTTTCTAGGTCTGGCTGGATATTACCATTGCTTCGTGGAAGGATTTTTGTCGATAGCAATGCCGTTGACACAATTACTAAAGAAGGAGAAGAGATTTGAATAGACAGATTAGTGTGAAGGAAGTTTCCAGGAGTTGAAGCAGAGGTTGAAAACGACACCAGTATTGACGATTCCGTCAGGACGTGGAGGGTACGAGATATACAGTGATGCATCGTTGAAAGGACTAGGGTGTGTATTGATGCAACATGAGCAAGCGGTAGCCTATGCATCCAGGCAGTTGAGGCCACATGAATTGAATTATCCGACGCACGATTTGGAGCTAGCAACGATAGTGTTCGATCTGAAGATTTGGCGATATTATCTATGTGGAGAAAGGTTTCAGATCTATATTGACCATTAGAGTCTCAAGTATTTATTTTCGCAGAAAGAGTTGAATATAAGGCAACGACGCTGGATGGAATTATTGAAGGATTATGAATGTGATATTCTATATCACCCTGGAAAGGCAAACCGAGTAGCGGATGCGTTGAGCCGGAAATCAAGCATCGCACATTTGATGGTCAAGGAATGGACTCTATTAGAGACCGTGCGAGATTCAGAGTTCAAGTTGGAAGTGAGTCAAGTCTCGAGCCTGTTAGCTACGTTAAGGATTGAGTCGGAAATCCAGGCTAAAGTTAAAGCTTTGCAGTCTACGGACCCAGAGATATAGAAGATTGTTGAGACAGACGCTGCTAAGAGAAAACCGGATTTTCAAATATCTGAGGATGGTGTGCTGAAATTTCGTGGAAGGTTGTGTCTGCCAAACGATGCAGGAGTGAAGGAAGAAATTTTATCTGAAGCGCATCGTAACCTGTACAGTATCCACCCAGGTAGTACTAAAATGTACAGGAATTTGAGGCAGTATTACTGGTGGAAGGGTATGAAGTCGGATATTGCTAAGCACGTGGCTAAGTGCTTGACGTGTTAGCAGGTGAAAGCGCAACATTGCAAGCCTGGAGGATTGTTGCGACCATTGAAAATCCCAAAGTGGAAATGAGAGCATATAACCATGGATTTTGTGTCGGGATTTCCGAGAAGTCAAAGAGGTCATGACACCATTTGGGTGATTGTCGACAGATTAACTAAGTCGGCACACTTTTTGGCAGCGTGAAAGGATTTCGTGTTAGAACGGTATGCAGAGTTGTATGTACAACAAATCATTCTCTTGTATGGGGTACCGGTGTCTATAACTTCGAATTGTGATCCTAGATTCACCGCCAATTTCTGGAAGGGTCTGCAGATGGTGTTGGGATCTAAGCTACAGTTCAGTACAGCTTATCATCCTCAGACAGATGGCCAGTCTGAGAGGACGATTCAGACCCTGGAGGATATGCTCAGGGTGTGTGTGCTGGATTTTCAAGGTAAATGGGAAGAGCAACTGCCTTTAGTGGAGTTTGCTTATAATAATAGTTTCCAGCAGAGCATTGGAATGGCGCCATTTGAAGCGTTATATGGTCGTGCTTGTAGAACGCCCGTGTGTTGGGACGAAGTAGGAGAACGAGCCATAACGGGGCCAGAATTAGGGGAGCAATCGATCAAGGTAGTTAAGACTATTCGTGAAAGGTTGAAGACAGCGCAGAGCCGCCAAAAGAGTTATGCAGACAGAAGGCGGAGACCCTTGGAATTCTTAGTAGGAGATCACGTCTTTTTAAAGGTGTCGTCCATGCGAGGATTGTCTCTATTCGGTAAGAAAAGGGAAGTTGAGTTAAAGGTTTGTGGGACCCTTCGAGGTATTGGAACGAATTGGAGACTTGGCGTATCGCCTTGCGTTACTGCCAAATATGTCACAAGTACATAATGTGTTTCACGTATCAGTGTTAGGGAAGTACGAACTGAACCCGACGCACGTACTGAACTATGAAGAGATAGAAGTGGATGATAAGGTATCGTATGTCGAAAGATCGATCGGGATTGAGGATCGAAAGGAACGGGTTCTGAGGAATAAAACAATCTCGATAGTCAAGGTTATTTGGGAGCACCACGGGACTGAGGGCGCAACTTGGGAAAGTGAAGAAATGATGCAACGTCAGTACCCCCAGTTGTTTGAGTAGCAGAAAGAATTGTAAACTTGAGTAGTAGTGAGGGTGTAAATTTCGAGAACGAAATTTCATAAGAGGGGAAAATTGTGACATTCCGAAATTTCACCAATTGGAATTTATTGAATAATTGAGTTTTATGAGATGTGCTCGCAGTAAATTCTCGCCCGAAACTGATCATTCCCGAGAATGCTAACTATTAGGGAAAAGCTAATAGGGGAAATTAAATTCGCACGACTAAAGAAAATTCGATCGTGAATGGATTTCGACCATTAAATCGCGGGAGTGATATTTTGAGCCACTGTTGGCCGATCGAAGGATAGTTAGGGGTCAGTTCGCCACTGTCCTAGTAGTGGATTGCGGGTGATTCCGTAGAACCATGAAACGACTTGACGAATGATTTTGAAATTATATCGAACGATCGTACTCCTCGGATCAAGTGATTGATCTTTGCGATTTTAATGACAACCGAGGTCGTCACGCACCGAACGGACTTGCATGTGACTCGATTTAGTATCAGTCACGAGTTGATTCTGCAAATTTCCCCAGCAAGCCGCCCGTTAGCTCGAGAAACGCTCGAGTTGCGTTTAATAGAATTTAATTATTGGATTTTTGCCCAAATTGGACACTGGAAAATTAGGAAGTCGCGACGGAACACTAGGACGACGTTGTATGTGATACGTGTGAATTTTTAGTGCGCTCAAATCCTTCAGAAAAATTCGATTTGGATAAGAAACGGAGAAAGTGACCAAAATACCCTTAATGATTATTAAAGGGTATGTTTTAAAGGTAAAGGGCATTTTGGTAATTTTTCCCTAAAATTTTGATTGGACAATTTTACCCTTGGGTTTTTGAAAAATTATAAGTATGCCCTTGGATATTTTTGTGCAACAATCGATCTCGGCCGTTAGATCAAGATAAGATCGAATCTGGGCCGTCGGATTGAAATTGTGAGTGAAGGGCATTTTAGTCATTCACCCTTTGGTCAAAATATATTATTTGAGTCCAAACTTGTCTTCTCTCTCCCCCTCTCTTCTTCATTTCCACGATCAGCCCCCTCCCCCATTTGGTTTTTTCTTCTTCTTTCCACCGTGGGCTTTCCTTAGCCGTGAGCTCCACCGCCGCTCACCGCCGCACGCCACGCCGTCGGACTGCCATCTTGCCGTCACCGTGCCGCCCTCCAACCTCACCGTCTCTCTCTCTTTCCCCTCTCTTTCTCTTTCTCTCCCCGTGACCTATTTCTGGCTGCGCAAGATCACGCCGCCGCCGGACTGCCGTCGTGCAAGCCGGAAGCCACCGTGAGTCGTTCTCCTTCGCCGTGGAGCGCCACCACTTTCCGTTCTAGCCGTTTTAGCCTAGAACGCGGTAAGTCATACTCTAATCCTGATTTAGGATTTTGGGTAACGTCGAATAATTTGATTTTGGGTGAAATTGGACTTGTACGGGTGCGAAATGTTGGGGCTTTAGACCGAGAATGTTGATATGATGGACCTAGATTTAGGTGTGATACCTGAGGAAGGGCCAGAGGAGGAGGCTGATCCAGTAGATTAGCCCGTGGATGAGCCAATGGACGAGCTGGATGAGGAGCATGATGAAGAGGAGAGGATTGAGGTCCCTGTAGAGTCGGGTGAGGACGAGGATAACCCGATTGAGATTGAAGCCGACTCGGAGTCATCGGAGGAGTCCGAGGTTGAGGAGGATTTCGACGAGAACGACGAGGAGAGTCAGTTTGAGTGGATGCCATCCTGTGGGCGTAGGGGTTAGTTGTTAAAGTTGGTTGTGACCCGTTTTTTATGGTGTTGACCTAGTAGGCTGTTGATCTTTTGGCATTATCGGTGGTTTATAGTTATTAGTTCAGCGTGCTTGTAAATTATGTTTGTAGAAATGAATGGTGGATATTGTAAATATTTTCGGAAGTATAATATTATGTTTGGTGGATGAGTAAATTGTTTCTCCCTGGGTCTCCAAATTTATTGTCCGGGATTATGTAATTGCTTCCGTTGCGATTAACCTTTGATGTGGGCATTGGGTCGGCAACGGTCCCTGGGACGTCGCACCATATTCGGCCAAAGACGGGGTGTTGCGCACTCGATAGGGTTCGAGGCATGACAGCCTATTTGGATTGGTATCAGAGTAAGGATAGCTCGATTTCGACCGACTTAAGTCGATCGAAACTTGGAGTAATAAGGAGTGGAGACCTCAGGATAGCTGTAGTGGACTAAGGAAACCTTAGTGAGCCATAGGTATGCCTAATGCTACGCGTATTTCCAGACTGCTTGTTGTGATTGTTGATTGAATTGAGTGTGATAATGATTGGTGTGTAGGTGCGTCTGGACTTGAGATATGTGCTTGAACCTCGTTGATTGTAATTGATGTTGTGATGGTGAATGATTGCCTGCTAAGTGAATTATTGTGTTAATTCACTGCCTAGAGCTAAACGGGTCTAGTTGGCCTAGGTCTCTAATTCTTGTATGGAATTATAACAGGTAGGAGAGTAGTAGAAAACTGGGATAATGAGTAGCGAAGGAAGAGGTGTAGGACGAGGCCCAAGAAGAGGTGCAGGAAGAGGAACAAGAGGTTGAGGTCGTGCTCAAGCTAGAGAAGTAGAGGACCTCGGAGTTGATGCTAGACCTGTGGAGAACCCCAGAGTTGATGCTGGAGCTGCAGTAGATCCCAGAGTGGATGTTAGGGCTGCAGCAGATCCTTGAGTGAATGGAATTTTAAGGGCCATCGAGGAAGTTGGAATTTTGATGGGCAGGCAGACTTAGGAACGAGATGCCACTATTGCCCAAGCTGTTGAGGTCGTAACAGCCGCTGCCATAAATGGTAATAATGAAAATCAAGGACAGGGGCAGGTGAATGTAAATCGACTAATGCATCAACTAGTCGAGCAGTTTTTAAAGTTAAAGCCCCATAAATTTGATGGTAGAGGTGATTTGGAGACTGTGCCACTATGGGTAGAGGAGTTGGAGAAGGTTTTTGATGTACTGGGATGTACTGATGAGGAGAAAGTGACATTAGTAGTGTACCAATTGCAAGGAAACACAAATGATTAGTGGAAAGCCACCAAAAGGCTAGTATTCCCGGCTAGTACCACCCAGAATTGGATGATGTTTGTGGAGGTCTTTAATGGCAAATACTTTTCTGAGAGCACCCGTGAATAAAAGTTGATTGAGTTTATGAGACTTCGTCAGGGGTAGAGAATAGTGGATTGGTACGAAGCTAAGTTCACTCGGTTAGCTAAGTTTGCCTCGAGAATGGTGGAGGATCCACTAGATAGGACTCGAAGGTTCAGAGACGGTTTGAAATCGGACCTTCATAGCCAGATGATTTCTTTGAACCTGAGGGACTATAATGAGATATATGAACGAGCTCAAGGGATTGAGCGAGATTTAGCGGATAGGACTATTACTTCTGGGTCGAGGTTTGCCCAGGGTAGGGACAATCGTTACTTGGGGAAGAGGCTAATGACAGATAATCAATGTTTTGTCCCTCCTGCTAGAAGGAATATAGGGAAACCAGCTCGTTTTCAAAACGGTCCATGTCGGATATGTGGAGAAAGACATGGGACTGGACCGTGTCCAAATGGGAACATTGCGTGTTTTAGATGTGGCGGAGTGGGCCACCCAGCGAGGAATTGTCCCAGTAACAGGCAAGTTAGGCCGCCAGCGTTACCGCCACCGCCCGGAATTGGAAATCAAGTTGGGTCGCTTGTACCCACGAACCAGAATAGGCTGTCGGCTCAAGGACGAGTATATGCAATGACAAGAAGGGAAACGAAGAATGTGCCAGGCGTGGTCACAGGTACGATTTCTTTTTGTGATCATGCTGCATATACTTTATTTGATCCGGAGACATCGCATTTGTTCATGTTTGAACAGTTTGTTAGATTGACTGGCATGGAACCCTGATTGCTTGATATTTTGTTGTGTGTTACCACCCCATTGAATGATAAGATTTTAGTCTCGTTGGGGTGCCAAGATTTTAAGATTATAATTGGTGATAGGGAAGAGAGAATTGATTTAACGATTCTAGCGATGTACAACTTTGAAGTGATAGTGGGTATAGACTGGCTAGTTAAGCAGAGGGCAGTAATGGATTGTAGTAGCAGGGTGATCCAATTTAATCCAGTTAGATACCCTAGATTCGAATTTGTCGGAAATCGAGGAGGAACCTCGATTCCCTGGATTTCGTTGATAGAAATGACTCAGTTATTGGATGAAGGATGATAAGGATTTCTAATGACTGTGGTTGATTCGACGGTTGAGGAGCCTAGGCTAGAGGATATAGCCGTGATGCGCAATTATCCCGATGTCATTCCTTAGGAATTGTCGGGATTGCCACCAGACAGAGAAGTAGAATTTGTAATTGAGTTGGCACCTGGGATTAAGCCAATCTCGAAGGCACTGTACAGAATGTCATTGTCGGAGTTAAAGGAATTAAAGGTGCAAATGTAGGAGTTATTGGACAAAGGATTTATTCGTCTAAGTACGTTTCCATGGGGAGCGCCAGTTTTGTTTGTAAGGAAAAAGGATGGATCGTTGAGGTTTTATATTGATTATCGGCAGTTGAACCAAGTAACGATTAAGAATAAGTTTCCCCTACCGAGGATTGATGATCTGTTTGATCAATTGCAGGGGGCTTCGGTATTTTCTAAGATTGATCTAAGAACGGGATATCATCAGTTGAAGATTAGAAAAGAGGATATACCGAAAATGGTATTCAGGATTAGATATGGGCATTATGAGTTTACAGTAATGCCGTTTGGAATGACGAATGCCCCTGCTGCATTTATGAATTTAATGAACTGAGTATTCAAGGAGTTTTTAGATCAATTTGTCAAAGTCTTCATAGACGACATATTGGTGCACTCGAAGAGCTTAGAGGAGCATGAGTTTCATTTGAGTAAGGTCTTGTAGACCTTGAGGGAACACGTACTATATGCTAAGTTTAGCAAGTGCGAGTTTTGGTTTCATCGAGTAGCATTTCTAGGTCATGTGATCTCGGTAGATGGAATTTCAATAGATCCGACAAAGATTGAGGTCGTAATGAAGTGGCCGAGGCCAACAACAGTAACTGAAGTTCGAAGTTTTCTAGGCTTGGCAGGATACTATAGACGCTTCGTGGAAGGGTTTTCGACAATAGCAACACCGCTGACACATTTGTTGAAAAAGGAAACAAGGTTTGAATGGACTGACAATAGCACCGGTGTTGACTATTCCATCAAGACCCGGAAGATACGAAATCTATAGTGATGCGTCGTTGAAAGGATTGGGGTGTGTACTCATGCAAAATGGATGAGTAGTGGCTTATGCGTCAAGGCAGTTAAGACCGCATGAGTTGAATTATCCGACGCATGACTTGGAATTAGCCGCAATAATGTTCGCTTTGAAGATTTGGCGACATTATCTATGCGGAGAGAAATTTCAGATTTATACAAACCATTAGAGTCTCAAGTATTTATTTTCTTAAAAGGAGTTAAATATGAGGCAGCATTGTTGGATGAAACTGCTGAAGGATTACGACTGTGATATTTTATATCACCCCGGAAAGGCAAACCAGGTAGCGGATGCATTGAGCAAGAAGTCAAGTATTGCGCATTTGATGGTCAACGAGTGGACATTGTTGGAAAAGGTAAGAGACTCGGAGTTTAAGTTTGAAGTAAGTAAAGTCTCGAGCCTGTTAGCCACACTTAAGATTAAGCCGGAAATTCAATTAAATGTTAAGGTTTTACAGCTTACGGACCAAGAGACTTAGAAGATTCTAGAGATGGATGCCTCCAAGAAGAAACTGAACTTCCAAGTATCCAAAGATGGGATCTTGAAGTTCCAAGGATGATTATGTGTGCCTGACGATGCGGAGCTTAAAAAAGAGATTTTATCAGAGGCGCATCGTAAAAATTATAGCATCCATTCTGGAAATACGAAAATGTATCATAATCTGAGGCAGTATTATTGGTGGAATAGTATGAAGATAGACATAGCTAAACACGTGGCTAAGTGCTTGACGTGCCAGCAAGTGAAAACGCAACACTGTAAGCCTGGAGGATTGTTGCGACCTTTGAAGATCCTAGAATGGAAATGGGAGCACATCACTATGGATTTTGTGATGGGATTGCCAAGGAGCCAAAGAGGCTATGATTCCATCTGGGTAATTGTTGACCGATTGATCAAGTCAGCGCATTTCTTAGCAGTGTGAAAGGACTTAGCATTAGATCATTATGCTGGTTTGTATGTGCAACAAATAGTTCGCTTGCACGGGGTGCCAGTGACGATTACATCAGACCGTGATCTCAGATTTACTGTCAATTTTTGGAAAAGTCTGCAGACGGCATTAGGATTGAAGTTGCATTTTAATACTGCTTATCATTCGCAGACGGATGACCAGTCTGAGAGGACGATTAAGACTTTAAAGGATTTGCTTCGGGCATGTGTATTGGATTTTCAGGGAAAATGGGAAGATCAATTGCCCTTAGTAGAATTCGCGTATAATAACAGTTTTCAGCAGAGCATTGGAATAACGCCATTTGAAGCACTGTATGACAGAGCCTATAAGACGCCCATGTGTTGAGATAAAGTGGGAGAAAGAAGTATAACCGGGCCAGAGTTAGTCCAATAGTCGATTGAAGCAGTTAAGATTATACGCGAAAAGCTGAAAATAGTGCAAAGCTGTCAAAAGAGCTATGCAGACAGAAGGCGAAGACCTTTGGAATTCCAAGTAAGGGATCACATGTTTCTTAAGGTATTACCCATGCAAGGATTGTCCCGATTTGGCAAAAAGGGAAAGTTGAGTCCGAGGTACGTAGGACCTTTCGAGGTGTTGGAAAGGATTGGAGAATTAGCGTATCGCCTTGCGTTACCGCCAAGTTTATTGTAAGTGCATAACGTATTCCACGTATCAATATTGAGGAAGTACGAATCAGACCCAACTTATGGATTGAATTTTGAGGAGATTGAAGTGGACGACAAGGTGTCGTATGTCGAAAGACTGATAAGGATCGAGGATCGAAAAGAGCAAGTTCTAAGGAAGACGATCCCGATGGTCAAGGTTGTATGGAAATATCACGGGACAGAAGGCGCGACTTGGGAAAGTGAGGATCTAATGCAACGTCAATATCCCCAATTATTTGAGTAATAGGATGAGTTGTAAATTTCGAGAACGAAAGTTTTATAAGGGGGAAGAATTATGATATTCCAAAATTTGCCCAATTGGGATTTATGAAATGAAAGATTTCATTAACGTACTTGTAGTTAGTTCTCACTCGGAATTGATTATTCCTGAGATACTAACCATTAGGGAAAGGCTAATTAGGGATTTAAATTCGTGCGACTAAAGAAAATTCGATCGTGAACTGATTTTTGACCATGAAATCGTCGAGGTGACATTTTGAGCTAATGTAGGCCAATCTTAGGATAGTGATGGGCCGATTCGTTACTGTTATGCGAGTGGATCACGGGTGATTCCGTTTGATCACAAAATGAATTGACGAGCGATCCAGAACCTATACCGAACGATCGCGCCCATCGGAATTAGCGATTGATCCTCGTGATTTCAATGACAACCGAGATCGTCACAATCCGAATAAACTTGCACATGACATGATTTAGTGTTAGTTGCGGGTCGATTCTGCAAATTTCTCCAAAAGCTGCCCGTTAGTCTGCGATACGCACAAGTTATGTTGTATATAATTCAATTATTAATTAGATACCAATTTGGGCTTAGAAAATCATGGATGTCACGACAAGACATTTGGACGACATTGTTATTAGAATGTTCAGCTTTAGATTTTCCCGAATCCTTTAGAAAAACTGAAATTCGGCGAAGGATGGAAAATGACCATTTTACCCCTAGAAGTTTATTAAGGCTAAGTATTAAAGGGCATGGACATTTTGGTCATTTTGCCATAACTTTTGGAAAGGACAATTTTGCCGTTGGAGTTTTATGAAATTCCCAAATTGCCTTTGGATATTTTTGGAAAAAATTTGATCCGGACCGTCGATCTCAAGATAAGATCGAATCTCGGCCGTCGATTGAAAATGTGAGAGAAGGGCAAGATGGTCCTTTCACTTGCTAGGGGCACCAATTATTGGTTTTACGGCCAATATCTCTCTCTCTCTCTCTCTCTCTCTCTCTCTCTCTCTCCTAATTGCTCTCTCTCATCTTTCACGGCTCACTCTCTCTCCTCTCCCCCTTCACCGCCGAATGTCGCCCCTCCCTCCTTTCCGTGTCTCCACTCGCTAGCCATCGCCTGTCCGCCATCCCGCAGCCGATTCGCCGCCTCCACCCTCACGCCGTCCCACCGCCATCCCCTGTCTCTCTCAATTTTCTCTCTCCCTCTCTCTCACGGCCGTGAGGAACCGGCCATGCCCAAGTTGCTTGCTATTGTCGTCGCCGTCACCATGCCGATCGTCGCCGCCACCGCAAGGCACCGCGAGACCGCCGGTTTATCGCAGCTTTCCACTCTAGCCGAGTTAGTCTAGAGTCGGGTAAGTCACGATCTAAACCCTCGCCTAGTTTATCGGGTATTATCGGACCCATTTAGATGCGATTTGGTGAAATTTAAGGGTTGATTGGATTAGTGGGCCTTAGGATTGAAATCGGAAGGTTTTAGTGGAATTTTAAAGGCCGATTGATGACTGTGATTTGCTATTCGGAGTGCTGTGATGGGCTGTTCGGTGTGTGGTTTGTACCATTAGGATTGGCTTGTAATTTCGTGAAAGTGCCGTGATGGGCCGGAAGTGAAACATCATAGCTTTGATTGTGAAAAAAGGGCAATTTGCGTGTTGCTTGTATTTTTGTGATGTGACTGATTGAATTGATTGATTTAGACGCGTCTGACTGCGTGTATTTGATGCTCGAGTATGTGCAAGTGTGAGAATTTTGGCGTGCAATGTGCGTGTGATAACTAAAAGGCTATGATATGTGTTTAAGCGGGGTACAAATAAAATATGGTGTGTTCGTGTGATCACTAAAGTCCTTGAGGTGTGTTTATGCGGGAAATTGAATTGGCCTGAGGCGTGTTTACGCGGGTCGTGATATGATTGTGGGATCGGGTTGAGTATCATAAGCTTGGGTTGCGATCACATAGGCCTGTCGCATTTGGCGCGGGCTGAGGAAAGAAAGTGAGAATGAGATCGGTCAGAGGCATGATCAGCTTGGGTGAGACCGGGATCGGACCGAGGCATTATAAGCTCGGATTTCGATCATGTAGGCTTGTCGTATTTTGCGTAGGCTGAGGATTGGGGTCGGACCTATGGTGTGTTTATGCGGGTCGCGATTGGTAAGCCTGAGGCGTGTTTACGCGGGCTGAGGAATATGATTGGGTATGAGATGGTACGGTGTGGCAAGTGAAAGTAAGATTGGACTTGAGGTGTGTTTACGCGGGTCGCGATGGCAAGTTAATGAAAATGATGCAATGGTGCGTGAACAAGCGTGAATTGTGGGGTTTGGAAATGTTATGTGATCGATATATGTGTTTGAGCGTGAGAATGGATTAGATGTGCGTGAGATTTGAATGCTGTGTTTGAGCACTAACGTGCAGGTTGCTTATGCCAAGAGTCCAGGTTAGTGTGAATGTTTGGTTGATGTTTGTGTGAATTGTTTGATGGTATGTTTGGATGTGTCTGGAAATACGTGGTAGCCTAGGTGGGGTTTAGGTTGTGACTTATTGAGATGTAATCTCATGGTTGTTTCAACCAAACCATTTCAGAGTCCCTGCCGGAGCCATGAATCTACCGTCACCGCCGCCAGAGCGTTTTGAAATAGTCATGTATGCTGATCATAACGTCGTAGAATATCCGATAGATAAGCATATGACTTGGGTCAAACACACCTCGGTTGTTTGGGTAGATATAGGACTACTCCTCTGGCAGGCTCATACGTACACGGCTTGGATGTTTAGGGATGGGGTAGATGAGTTTGGCCCCGTCCGTGGTTTCGATGTCCTATTCGATGGAGTAGGTGATTGGGACCCTTCAGCCATACCACGTCCAGATGGCGAGAAGACTAGTTTGGAGACTAGCCTCGCCCAGTCAAGGCATCAACATGCTCCTGTGGCACCCAGATCTTCAGTGGCTGAGCCCGATCCTCAGCTAGAGGAATTCCAGGCCGGGTATGATCTGATGGACCTAGATTTAGGTGTGATACCCGAGGAAGGGCCAGAGGAGGAGGCTGATCCAGTAGATGAGCCAGTGGATGAGCCGGATGAGGAACATGATGACGAGGAGAGGATCGAGGTCCCTATAAAGTCGGGTGAGGACGGGGATAACCCGATCGAGATTGAAGCCGACTCGGAGTAGTCGGAGGAGTCCGAGGCTGAGGAGGATTCCGACGAGGAGAGTCAGTCTGAGTGGATGCCATGCCGTGGGCACAGGGGTTAGTTGTTAGAATTGGTTATGACCCGTTTTTTATGGTGTTGACCCAGTAGGCTGCTGATCTTTTTGCATTATCAGTGATTTGTAGTTATTAATTCAGCGTGCATATAAATTATGTTTGTGGAAATGAATGGTGGATATTGTAAATATTTTCGGAAGTATAATATTATGCTTGGTGGATGAGTAAATTGTTTCTCCCTCGGTCTCCAAATTTATTGTCTGGGATTATATAATTGCTTCCGTCGCAATTAACCTCTGATGTGGGCGTTGGGTCGGCGATGGTCCCTGAGACGTCGCACCATATTCGACCGAAGACGGGGCGTTGCGTGTTCGATGGGGCTCGGGGAGTGACAAAATATCTGGTTTTATATTGTTTAAAATTTATTGATATGCTTATTCCGTATTGAATTTGTGGGCACTTTGTGTCTTAAAGTGTTTTTACGTGTAATTTTGAACAGCAATTTACTTCTCATGCGTACTAAATGGAATTAATAAGAGCTGAGTCAATTTCCATTAAATGCTTTTCTTAAACTGGTTACACTTACAAGCTAATTCTAACAACTTCATCTGGTGCATCTTTGTGATGTCCTAAAGACCATTAAATTATGTTTACAATCACGTACGACTTCACTTCTTTTACCGTACATTTTAGGAGAAAGAGAAATCGATAAGCGCGAACCGAGTACCGGTCAATAGCTCACTAGTAAAGGACACAGAAAATAAAATTTTCCTTCCATTGCAAGGACACTTATATAACAAAACGTGAGGGCGATTGGAATGAAGTGGAATGAAAATGGAAATGGGAATGCAAGCAGAAGCATTGCTGCAATTTCTTCCTCATGGAGAGGAGGGATAGAGTGAGAATCAATGGGAATGTGTTATTGAAAAAGGCCAAACGTACAAGTGGATTATTAATTAATCCTAAATTTTAAACGAGCATAGATTTAACATCGAAGTTACTAAATTCCATTGAAACTGGAGGCGAAGTACTTATTCATTAAAAATTCTAAATTTAAAATTGGATTAGAGAGACAAACTTCAAGATCGAAAATTGGGAAAACAAAACTCCCAGATCTAAAACTAAATCGGGAAAGTAAGGAAAGAAATAAGAGGAAATAAAAGGAAAAACAGCTAGGGAGGGGAGGGAAAGATCTAGGTCAAATCCTGCCCCTCCAGAAGTTAAAGAGATGAAGAGTGGCGGAAACTCTAAGAGGGAGAGAGAAGGACGGAGAGAGAGAGAGTTGCGCAGTCCAAGTGTAGAGATTTTCTTTTTTTGTTTGGTCGAATAAGTGTAGAGATTGCTAATGGAAATTTGGTTAGGTAAATTAGTTCACTTAGGCCTCAAATTGGTGAAATTTCATGCGCCACAAGAACAGCATTATAGTGGAGGTGGACCACTAGGTGCTAATTAAGTTCGCCCTATGAGGCGATAATCCGAGTGGAAGGTTTTTAGGAGATTTTATAGTCCGACTAATATTGAAGCTTCTACATAAAAGTAGTGAAATTTGGTTGGAATTTCAAATTCTGTGATAGATGGAGATCTAGATTTGAATTGACAATGTATGACACGTTTATGTAAAGGTCCATTCCACAAGAAAGTACCTTTCCTGATGTCTTCTTGGTGATGAAATAGGTTTTAATCAATTCTTTTGATTACCATGATGACTATTAAAGTACAGCTTTGTTGGAAGTGGATTACTTAATACAGAAACACGTTTAGTTTTTCGGTCGCAGATTAATTGAAATAATTGTTCTCAAATTAATATATGATGTGCAAACGGTGAATGGATATCGTTTTTTTGGTAAGGCGGTGAATGGATATCGTTGATATCCGGATTCGTGAAAATCAAGAAGAGCAAGGGCAGCATAAGAAGTGAATAATTCCACTCCACATCTCATTATTTCAAATTTTTATTCATTTGTATTGTCATACAAATTGTCCCTCCTCCCTCATCCAATGTTGGGCACACGAGTGACATTGCCATTTCCATCAACGACTGCATAAACCAGGATGCAACAATAGTTGAGAATCCTTTTTTGTCCAGGTTCTGGAATCACAGCTGGGACATTGTATTCGTGCACTGTATAAAAAAATGGCATATAAACAATTTCCAATACAATATCGTGCTCTAAACAAGGTTTCAGACAAAAAAAAAAAAGAATGATTTTATTCATCCTAGTCAGTTTGCCTTCATTGAAGGAAGGCAGATTGGAGACAATATTCTCTTTGCTCATGAGATTTTTCAAGGGATATCACTTGAAGAATGTGGCTGATGGATGCACTATGAAGGCTGACAATATGAAACACATTGACTGTTGATTGGAGATTTCTACATAATTCATGCTTCCAGCCATTGGTAATCCTCCTCGGTTTCTTAACAGGGTTGACAAGTGCGTTACTGCTCTTAGGCTTTCTATTAATGTCAACGGGGGGCTTGTTGGATATTTCCAGGGGAAGAAAGGTTTAAGACAGGGTGATCCTATATCTGCATACTTGTATGTGACGACAATGGAGGTTTCTTGTAGGCTGTTGAATGCTGCTGCTACTCGACGTTTACTTAAGTTTCACACTATGAGCAGAAGAATCAAGCTTACTCGCCTTTTTTTCACTGATATCTTATGATCCTTCGAACGGAGATGAGGATTATTTTGCTGCTGTGTTAGCTTTGTTTAATAGGTTTGATGCACTCACTGGCTTGAGGTTAAATCCTATATGAATTGAGTATTTTTCAGCTGGTTTGAGCCAAGTCAAGTTCCAGGAACGTTTGGATTATTGCCACTTTAAACCAGGTACTCTCAATTACATTGGCTCCGTTTGGTTCGGCTTCAGGTAATGTCTTTGGGAAAATGCAAAGGCCTTTGGGCTAAAGTAATTTTCCGAAATGCTAGCGTTTGGTAAAGTGTACTTTAAAAACACTTTGGGAAACAACTTTGACCTAAATGCCATTTGATAAAAACTATACTTTGCAAAAAACTTTTGCTAATTTTTTTAAATCTCAAACTATTTGCCGATAGAACTTAGCTGCCAATGAGCCAAATTTGCCACCGGTAAGCCAAATTGGCTACTAGCCAGCCTCGCCTAAGGTCACCTGACCTCAAGTGAGGGTGGCGGTGTCTCTTGAGTGGCTTACCAGTAGCCTGAGGTCCTCACTAGCAAGTTAGAGTTTCCAAAGACATTTGTGAAGGGAAAGTTGAACCTCACTAGCAAGTCAGAGTTTTCAAAGACATTTGTGGAGGGAAAGTTTTGCAAGAGCAAAGCTGGAAAAAAAGAAGTCTATTTGCATTCCGAGAATGCTACTTTCCAAAGTACCTCCGGATCTACTTTGGGTTAAAGCTTTTGAAAATGCAATTGTACTTCTTCAAAGTTGAGCAAAAAATGAACCAAATGCCATTTGCATTTGGCTAAGGGACTTTGGAGCCCCAAAGCTCATTTAGAATGCTAAATCAAATAGAGTTGTACTCGGGTCTTCCTTTAATTCTTGGAAGGCCTAAAGATAGTGATTGGAAACTACTTTATGTTCGAATTCTTTAGAAATTTCAGCTTTCATTCTAATGTGGTACGGTTCAACTGTTTTCATATCTGTTAATTGGTTCACTAGTCTAGAGATTTTGTAGCATAAGTACCCCTGGTTTTGTTACTTTTGATAGATAATTCAATCCTAAAGCTAAAGCTATTAAATAGAGGAAGACCACATTAATATAAAGAGCATATATGACTAGTTGTATATGCCTATTGTCAAGCAACGTGACATAATATTTCAATAATTCTCTCACGTGCAAGCCGTATTATGAGCGGCACGTGAAATTTGACTAATGGAGAACATATATGAAAAAGCTAGAATTGGTTTCGTTGCCAAGATAAATATATATGCAAAAAAGAAAAATGGAGTATTTTTGTACATTTCTATTTTTTTATGATAATGAGTACACGAGCCTATTTATAGACTTTATTAGATGATATCTAGATAACATATCAATTAACGATATCCACAATCAAAAGGAAATAAGGAGAATCTCTTCAATAGTTGCGTCATCACCAGAGATATTGAAAATCAAGGAAAATAGCCTAAATGTCCCTTGTAAATATTTTAAATATCTACAACAACTTCCATCTCTTTTTTCATTTTCTAATTCTCATTTCTTCTCAATATTTTTCACCGGGATAAGCCTGTTCAATAGGCAGGCATGCAAAGAGATGGGCAAAGGTCCATCCAAGGCAAGACCAAAATCTTTCCACAAAGAACATAAGAGTTGCTATGGCATCAATACCTGATTAAGTAGACAGCGTTGATTGCAGTGTGCAAATTAAGAATAGCCAGCGAACTAATCCTTTAGTGACGAACTTATTCACCATCGAGCTTGATAATTCTGTTGACTCCAACGCGTAATATTGTACCCATTATCTCCGTGCTTGAATAACTTACTTAACACAAATTTTGTCAGTGATATCTAAGTTTATTTCCTTCTTTTTTAAGCATGAGCCATGCCCTTTGACGTTTCAATATGATATTACAGACGCGCACACCAAAACAGAGATAAGATCCACTCTCGTGCTTAAACAAAATGGATAGTACCTTGTAGCAGATGTTGATTTTCTTCATATGTATAATAACTTGAGGCTAGTTTCAATTTCAGAGCAAACACAGTAAAAAATATGGGACAAGAAAACCCGAAAGAGATCTCCCATTTGATTTGAAGGGAGAGTTTATTGGATTTGAAGGAGAAGCCTTGATGTCTCTGGCACAAGGCCAAAGGCTTCTAGGGATTTAACAAGGATAGAAACATAAGCAATTATTCCCACTGCAAAACCCCGTGGGATGCTTATCACCATAGTATTTGTTACAAAAGGCTTGACACGGACCGGCCTTGCAACCGCCCGGTGCTGTCCCGTATTTCACACACTCCCGAGCTGCCTCCACTTCACAATTGCCTGTCATCAAGACACAAAACATCAAACGATTGAACCCGTATAGAAAACATAATCTTGTTATAATTTCCTCAACCAGGTTTCATCCTTCTTTGAGAAGGAAAGCGGAGATGACGAAAATGCAGGGGAAAGAGAGAAGATTACACATAGTGAAGAGGAGAAAAAGTGGAAGCATTGTGGCCACGCAGAGTCTCTTCATCTTCATGTCTCCAAATATTTCAGAAGCCTCACATATATTGATCAGCTTATCTGATTCTATACGTTTTCCTTGGAGGCCATTGTGTGCTCCTATTTATTGGGCGATTGGCCATACCAACCTTCAATAATTTAAATCTCCATGGACACGGTGGCATAAATACTGAGGGAAGTCTTATCTCCGCTTAACAAGAAAAAAGCCCACTTCACAATCCTATGATTTTGGTACATTTCTATTTTGGAAACAGTGGCTGGGGTTGAAAATTGACTGGAAGGACTACATTATAATTTCGCACAATAGTATGGGACTAAATTGGCAAAATTGAAAAAATATTAGAATTACATTGCCATCCGTCTAATAGAGTCAGCTTGAAAAAATGACTTTACCAATTAAGAGAGAACAATTGTCTATATGACCAGTTACCTGGAGACATATTAATTTAAGGGGATACATGGAAGAGAGACAAAACTTTTGTGCATCTCCCAAATCATTACAGATTTGAAGGGATTTGACGATTGTAATCCCTCCAAGTCCCATATCACACGATTTATGAGTTTTACTTTTTAATCTATCAAAACCGGCAGGCCATTTACGTTCAAGAATGGCACAAAATATCTTGTCTTTTATTGATTAAAAGTTATTGATATACTTATTCCCTATTGAATTTGTGGGCACTTTGTGACTTAAAGTGTTCTTACGTTTAGTTTTGAACAGTAGTTTACTTCTCATGCATGCTAATGGTAGTAATAAGAGCTGAGTCAATTTTCATTAAATGCCTTTATTAGACTGGCAATACTTAGAAGCAAATTCTAACTATTTCAACTGGTGCATCTTTACGATGTCCTAAAGACCATTAAATTGTGTTTACCATCAAGTATGATATCACTTCTTTTACCTTACTTTTTGGGAGAAAGAGAAATGGATAAAATTTTCCTTCCATTGCAAGGACCCTTGTATAACAAAAGTGATGACAATTGGAAAGAAGCGGAATGAAAATGGAATTGGGAACGCAAGCAGAAGCATTGCTGCAATTTCTTTATCATGGAGAGGAGGGAAAGAGTGAGAATCAATGGGAATGTGTTATTGAAAAAAGCCAAAAGTACATGTGGATTATTAATTAATCCTAAGTTTTGATAATTTTCAATAAGAAAAATCTGATATGGTAAGTAGACTTGATACGCAATTACATATTAAAGTTTGGGGTTAATTCTACTAAAGATTACAAACTGGTATATATGTGTCACATCTACCCAAACTAATTTTCGGGTTATCAAAAAATCTCAAATTGGTAAACCTGTGTCACATTTAGCCCAATATAATTATCGTGTTACAAAAAGTCCCAAACTGGTAGATTTGTGCCATATTTACCACAAACCACGCCAAGTGGTCTTACAATAAGGTTAGTTTATGGGTGTAGGACTTTTTCTCAATCTTTCAATAAGGTTAGTCTAGGTGGTCTTATTTGCTTCCTTTGAGCAAGAAGATAGGAGTTGCAAAGGCGCCAAGTGGCAAGAGCTAATTAAATAGACCTCGTGTTGACACTCAAAATTACCCCTGGTGAGAGCGGGTTGATTACATGTCACAAAGGACAAAACACGACCCACATAGCATGAATTCGAAGAAAGGCCGTAAGTCAAGCCCAGAAGATGTGAAGCAGTTATCGATAGGACATGTCATGGAAGTGTCGACAGATTGAAAAGTCCAAAATCACGAGCCTTGTACATGACGTCGACAAGTCCAAGATCACGAGCTTTGCACGTGACGTCAACAAGTTCAAGATCATGAGCTTTCCATGTGATGAATTAAGCATGTGATGTTATATGATAAAGAAATTCATTTTCACGTGTCGAAAGGAAAAGACATAATTGTGGGCGTGAAGATCAAGAAAGCTAAATATCGAAACATGAGAAACGGCAAGAAATAAGAAGACACGTGGAAGAATTACATGATGCCCGAAGGGCGTAAGCAACATTGACAAGTCAGGAAGCAGTTGAGAAGTAGCCGATCAGGCTGCTTTATAAATACTCAAGGATTTCTGACGTAGAAAAAATCTCCACACAATACAACACATATTTTATTTATCTTTACTTTTAGCACATTAGGAGTAGTCGTAGTTACAGCTTTCAGATTTCACGTCATAGATTCAATTCCAAAGAGAGTCTTTCTCAGGTCCAGCATTGTTGATTAACTTCTAGTGTTGTGCCACCAGTTCAGCGTCGTCAATTAAATTCTGGCGTTGTGCTTGGAATATAGCTGTTGATTAGATTCAAGCTATATTCTCTCAAGTCACGTCATTGATTAGATTCTAGCGTACTTTGAATTGCAATGTCATGTATTAATTGTGTCATTGATCAGATTCCGACATAGCTTGGTCTCGGCATTTGCAAGTTGTCATCTCATTGTTAGTACTGTTAAGTTTGATGTATTATCAAGCTAAGTTGTAAGGCATAAGTTGGGCTTAATAAACGCATTTGACATTTTTTGTCCAAGCTTGATTCAAGACCATAGTCTCCTCTAATAAAATTTGAAACGCAGCATTCGATGAAAGATTTTTAACCGGATAAAAATGGTGAAACATATTTTTGGCACACTTGGTGAGATGCCTATTGAGTTAAGTGGAGAGAGTGCTATGCCACGCACCCGAAGTCACACCAACTTGGATAATACTATTGACGAGCCAGCTGCATCGATGGCGGAAGATAATACCTGTGCTGAGATGTCATCCGCTCAACTTCTTCATAACGAGGTTGCTAATCAATCTTGAGAGAAGGTCATAGATATGTCGAGGCAGCATAATGAAGATAGAAGGCAAACTGAGCTCATATAAGTTGCACTTTCTACTATGAGGCGAACTATTGAGGAAACTTAGAATGAGTTCACTGATTATGTGGTGAGGTGTATGATTGAGGTGGTTAGGCCTTTGATCGTTAACACTTATCATGAATGTACTCAAGGTCAATATGAAGGGTCCATCGCGCCGACCCAACTGAGAAAAGGATCTCCATCAACATTGGGAGGTCCTACAATACAATTTGGGACAATGACCCAAAGCACATCGACGATACCACCCATTCAAATATTACTAAGGGAAGAAACCTTGCCAATAGCACCTGGTGAGAGGTTTCGTCAGGCTAACGTGGCCCAAATGGAGGGGTTGCTCGATAGACGATGATCGATGAGAACTTCCAAGGAGGATATCAAGTTACTCAAGCTCAAGGTCCTCCTATGATCCAGGTAAATCCTCCACCTGTAGCCTTGGATATTCAGATTCCTGTAAAGCTTTTGCCTAAGGGGCAAGAACAACTCCAACAAATAAATAATCAATCACAACGTCAGGCACCTCAGCTTGCAGTGCCTAATGTAAATCAGCATTTCCACTCTCTATGGGTCTAAATGTTCAAGTCCTACTACCATTGCCAGCACAGTTAAACCCACCAATTAATCCCCCTATGATTGTTCATAATGTACCACAGATCATGCAGCCACAATCTTAACAATAGTCACAGTTACTACAGCAGCCATTTTACCAATTACCTAACCAAAATCTAAATCAACCATTACCACCTAATTATGTTGTAGCTCCTGCGCCCGTCGTGGATCAAGTAAGAAATCAGTTGGTAATGAATCCTATAATGAGGGGTTATGGTCAAGATATGAGATACTTCCCGAATGTCTATAGAAAATCATATCTTGATTGGATGGATACTATACCATATCCAAGGGGTTTTAAAATACCAGAGTTTATATTGTTCACTGGAGAGGAAGATCGGTCCCCTTTTGAGCATGTTAATTGTTTTCTGGCACAATGTGGCGATGCGGCTCATGCTGATTATTGAAAATTGAGGTTATTTCCCTTATTTTTGTCGAAAACCGCATTTACCTGGTATATTGTTTTATCTGCAAATTCGGTTACATTATGGGAACAAATGGAAAGGTTATTTCATTGTCAATTTTAAAGAGCTGTATCGGATTTGTTGGTAGCTAATCTCTCAACCATGAAACAATTAGCCAATGAATCTGTCGATTAGTTCATTTCCAAATTGAAAAGGGCAAGGAATAAATGTCTAGTCCCTTTACCTGAGAAGATTTTTACGGACCTCACTTTTAATGGACTAAAGTTTGAAATCCGACAAAGAATGGTTGGACAACCTTATTCAGATCTGTTTCAGTTGTCAATCATAGATACTAAGCACGAAAGTCTCCTTCAAGAAAAAGATAATAGGTATGGTCGATGAAGTGAAGTTCGTTGGCCTGATGTTGTCGAGAGCAAAGATGAAATTAAATCAACAGATATAGCAAATGTGGCTCTTGCTAAAATGGTGATTGATAAGCCATATATCTGCCAAGCATTAAAGCCGGCAAGAGTTAAAGAGAAATTCAACCTCATGACCAAGACTAAGGAACCAATTTTTTATTCTTTCGATATTAATAAGACGGAAGAAATATTTGACTTGTTGTTAACTGATGGACAGATTAGACTCACGGAGGGTCAAGTTTTACCCACCAAAGAGGAATTTGCGGGAAAAAAATATTGTAAATGGCATCATTCATGGAGTAATGCCACTAACGACTACCTGGTATTTAAAAGAAATGTTCGGGAAGCTATTAAGCAAGGGAAGATAAAATTCTCAGAGGACAAAAGTAAGTCCCCGATGGAAGTTGATGTTGATCCTTTTCTTGTAATGACAGGGATGGTGTCATTAAAGACAAAGACCAAGGGGCATTAGCCGTATCGTTTTTGCGAAAAGTGCAAACGATCGTTGGAGCGAGAGAAACATTATTCCAACGGTCGAAGACGTCTGCCTAGTGAAGTTGTTGACGAATTCCACGATTTTGCCCTCACTGATTCATATGATGAACAGACTCCCTCTAGGGGTATTAATTGTCATAGGGGTCGTCGAAGAAGGTGATCTGACCATTGATACTTTGGGAGAGCCTAGTGGTAAATTTGATTGTTATGTTAGTTATGCTCCACCACCTTCATACAATGGAAAGATTGAGCCAAGTGGACAGGGTTCTAACTTCTCTGATCGAGAAGATCTCCACATAGACCCTCATCCACCACGTTGACAAACTCTCAATGTATCGAGAGACCTACTTGTGGGTTAATGGTATGAGGCCCACAGAACTCATAATCGCAGCTCAAATCTGGCGCGGACTCAAAAAAGGAGAATGCAGAAGAGTATCAGCTCCAACAACAAGTAAGTCAAGTTCACATCAATCAGATTAAACCGACCTTGATTGCAGAGCAAGAGGTCAAGCCAAAATACCCTAAGCGTGGAAACTTAGCATGGAAAAGAAAACCAGGAATTCAAGCCTCGACATCTGGTCGACCTCAACAACTTTCACCAAAGCAAGACGTTGAGCCTGCGCGGTGTGATCCACAATAATTGTCAAAATCAATCTCGTCATTGAGTTCTTGGATGGTTCGAGTATGCCTTCCATCGAACCTTCGGGTTATAACGGTGAAGCCAAATCATCTTGTAGAAGTCACAATGGACGAGGAAGAAAGGGCAGAATTTCGCTTTGATATCGAGGAAGTGGTTGAACTTGAGAAACCTCCACCCAAGAGCTCGAACCACTTAAGGGCTCTAAATATTAATGCAAAGATTAATGGCCGACCTGTGTCTCGAGTACTAGTGGGTGGCGGATCCACACTTAATCTCATCCCATATTGTTTTTATAAGAAACTGGGAAGGCGCGACGAGGAGATTATCCCATTGAACATCCAATTATCTGATTTTAATGGAGAAGTCTTAGAGGTTAAAGGAATTTTTGTCGCTGACCTAACTGTTGGTACTAAAACTTCCAAGACGTCCTTTTGTATGGTTGATACAGATGGGTTTTACAATTTACTGTTAGGCCGAGATTGGATCTATGGTAATCAGTGCATACCATTAACTCTCCATCAGATGCTTGCATTTTGGAATGGGGATAAGGTACATTACGTTAAAGCAAACACCAAGTCACAGGCAACCTACGCACATGCATCTCCAACTCATCAATTGGTATTGGAAGACAACGTATCTATCAGTAGGCCACCTCTCGTTGACCCCAATAGTATTGCATTCTGCCATTTCGACAAAGGGATCGTTGAGTGGGTCCCAAAAAGTCAACTGGTAGTGCAATTAAATAAGGTTGTCCATGGAGAACCTTACATTGTCAAAAGACCTCATTAAGAGGTACTAGGCCTATTGGGTCGAGCTCACGGAACAATCCACAAAAGCTGTCGATGGAATCCATGAATTCGAAGAGTCACCTATAAAAGAGATTAAAAAGTTAATTGAAGCTCAAGACCCGTTACAAGAGGTCAACCTTGGGCTAGGCAATGAACATTGACCTATTTACGTAAGTTCGTTGATCAATGATGACTTCAAAGCCCAATTGGTAAGACTCTTAAGGAAGTATAGGGATTGTTTTTCCTAGGACTATAGAGAAATGCTAGGATTAAGCAGAGATGTTGTCAAACATCAACTGCCCATAAAAAAAGGGTTCATGCCTCATAAACAGCTGCCTAGACGATTTGCCCCGGAGGATATCCTTAAAGTAAAAGAAGAAATAGAGCGATTACTAGCAGCAAGATTTATTAAGACGACGTGGTACGTTGAGTGGTTATCTAACATAGTCTCAGTAAAGAAAAAGAATGGGAAGTTACGTGTCTGCATCGATTTTCGAGACTTAAACGTAGCCACACTCAAAGATGAGTATTAGTTGCCAATGGCAGATATGTTAGTTGCTTCGACTTCTGAGAATGAAATTATGTCATTAGTGGATAGTCATTTAGGTTACAATCAAACATTCAAAGATAAAGAGGATGTCCATAAAACTGCATTTAGGTGCCCTGAGGCTATTGGCACCTTGGAATGGCTCGTCATGCCATTTAGATTAAAAAATGCAAGGGCAACTTACCAAAGAGCCATGAACTTCATCTTTCATGACATGATTAGACTTTATGGAAGTCTACATCGATGATATTATCGTCAAATCAGATTAGGTATGTCATTTAAATTATTTGGAACAAGCTTTTATTAGGATGTAGAAATTTGACCTGAAAACAAATCCGTTGAAATATGCTTTTGGAGTAAGGGTTGGTAACTTCTTAGGATTCTTGGTTAATCAAAGAGGAATTGAAATTGATAAGAATAAAGCTAAGGCCATTTTAGAATTATCGCCCCCCACAACCAAAAAGCAACTTCAGATGATTTTAGGAAAATTAAATTTCTTGCGTTAATTGGTCGCTAACCTGTCAGGAAAGATTAAGGTGTTTTCTCCATTATTGAAGTTCAAGAGTCAAGAAGAGTTCATATGGGAAGACAAACACCATCATGCTTTTGACTAGGTCAAGCGATACTTGGTTAGTCCACCAGTGTTAATGCCACCGAGAGCAGGTCAACCATTGAAATTGTACCTAGCCTCATCGATACTACCATCAAATATATGCTGGCACAGGAGAATAATGAAGGCAAAGAGCAAGCAATGTATTATTTGAGTCGGATGTTGAATGATCTTGAAACAAGATACACTGCGATTGAAAAGCTATGCTTGTCATTATTTTATGCATGTACAAAATTATGTCATTATATGCTGCCGACTACGGTACATGTGATATGTAAAACAGTTATGATTAAATACATGTTGACTTGGCTTATTGTTAAAGGCTGAATTGCCAAGTGGGTGTTTGCTTTGACCGAAATAAATTTGGTCTATGTCCCGCTTAAAGCAATTAAAGGACAAGCCATAGCAGACTTCATTACAGAATATCCTAGAGTACGAGATGAAAATAGTGAGGGATACATTCATGTGGTCCCATGGCAGCTTTACTTTGATGGATCCAGTATCCCTGGGTATCTGGGGCTAGGATCATAATAATATTTCCTCATGGACAGAAAATGAAACTTATGTTCAAGATGAATTTCGAGTGTTCCAATAATTAGACTGAATATGAGGCCTTAATTGTTGGCCTAAACATTATAGCCAACATGAAAATACGTTTCGTCAAAGTCATATGGGATTCTCAATTAATGATAAAGCAATTGTCTAGGGAATACTGGTGTTTTAATGAGAATATTATATCTTATTATTCACTAGTCAAAGAGCTCATAGATCACTTTGACGACTTTGAGTTGGTCTATATTAAAAGAAAGCATAACACGGAGGCAAATGAGTTAGGACAAATAGCTTCCGGTTATAAAATATCAAAAGAGTTTGCTGACCATATTATCACCCAGACCAAGGTTCTACCATCGATGAACAATAGAATTATGTTTACACAATCGATAGAAACTCTTGTCGACAACATAACTATCCACGAAGTAGCAACCCAAGATTGGAGAACTCCATTGATAGAGTATTTCAACGACCCAGTCTTTAGTGATAAAAATTTCAAAAGAAAAGCCTTTAGCTATTTGATGATTGGAGACGAGTTATATAGCAAGACTGTGGATGGGCTATTGCTTAAATATTTGGGACAACAAGAGTCTATAATAGCAATGGCTAAGGTTCATGAAGGTATATGCAGAGCTCATCAATCAGAGATAAAAATGAAGTGGCTGCTCCGTCGACACGGTTATTTCTGGCCAACTATCACTCGAGACTGCATAAGTTATGCTAAGGGATGTGAAGCTTGTCAAAGAAACGGGCCCATTCAGCAAGTTCCCGCAATCGTAATGAAACCTATCATCAAACCTTGGCCATTTAGAGCCTGGGCGATAGATATAATAGGAAAAATTTACTCCCATTCGTCGAGGAAACACAGCTTCATCTTGGTTGCCACCGACTATTTTACCAAATGGTTGAAGCGGCCTAGTACAAGAATATAACACAAAATACAGTAAATGAGTTCATCGAAGAGTTTATTATCCATCGATTTGGCATCCTAGAATCTATAACTTCGGACCAAGGCACGGTCTTTACTGGACAAGAGGTGATTGGTTTTGCCAAGGTTAGAGGCATTAAAATGATTCGTTCAACTCCTTATTATGCCCAACCTAATGGTTAGGCTGAAGCCTCCAATAAAGCCATCATCATGCTGATTAAACGACACTTGGAGGATAATCCCAGAGAATGGGATGTGTTGTTGTCGACTGTATTATAGGCTTGTAGAACATCTAAAAAGACTTCTACAGAACTAGCCCGTATATGCTCATTTATGGACAAGAGGCAATTCTCCCTGTTGAAGTTACGGTTCAATCGCTACGAGTCAGATCCCAAAACAGCTTGGCCAAGGAGGAATATGATGAGTTGATAAATGCCAACGTTGATGAATTGGAAGAAAACAGAGCAATCCTCTAGAAAGATAGAGTTGCCAAAGCATATAATAAACATATAAAGCATAAACAGTTTGAAATTGGCGACCTGGTCTAGAAGACCATTTTGTCAACGAGTTTGGACAGTGAAAAGTTTGGTAAATAGTCACCAACGTGGGAAGGACCATTTATGGTACCGAGACATTCGTCGGGAATGCTTATCGATTAATGGATATCGAGGGAAAGGAGTTTCCCCAAGCTATCAATGGCAAATATTTAAAGAGGTACTATCTTACTATGTAGGAGATGCGGGAAATGGAGGAAGAAGAGACTGAAGATTCCGAATAAGTCCGATTTCATTCACAAACAAAAGACAAATTACTAAATTTTTTTTTATTTTCTCTTCCTTCTTTCCTTCCTCTCTCTCTTCTTCTTCTTCTTCTTCTTCTTCTTCTTCTTCTTCTTCTATTTCTTCCTTCCTTCCTTCCTTCCGAGCCTAGACCCATCAGCCACCTTCAACCCTTAGGCCGAGACCAGTATGTTCCCTAAAGAGGGCTACGAAATGCTGCATTCAGTCCTCCAAGCGCTGGTTCTTTGTCTCAACCTGTTCCTTGGCTTCTTTGAGATCGTAGACTGTCTCTTCCAAGTTCGATATCCATTTCTTGAGCCGTTGGATGAGCTCAAAGTGGGATCGTACCAGTTCATCCCACTGGTCGGCCATGGTGCCTAAGGATGTGGAAGCGGAGTTGACAAAAACTTTACAATGGGAGACCATCGAGGGTCCAATCTCGACTTCATCTCGTTCGGGGCAGGAAACTCCTCGCCTCAGTTTCTTCTCCGCCCCCCGGATTCTTTCAACAATCGGCTCTTGATACCTTTCGAGATGCTATTGGGAGGAGTGAAGTTGACCCTGCACATCAGAAAGTGTGTTGTACACTATATTTGCATGCTCAATCTCTTCCTTGCAGCTCTCGAGCGTGCATTCCACAACAAAGTGTGCAGCAATGGTTCTTTCATTGGCTTAGAACTGGGACACCCCATGTTCGAAGACAGTCATGAATTCCTCATAGTCAGCAAAGAAAGGGTGATCAGAAGGCAAGTCCTTAGGCTTCCCTTCGCGAATTAGCTTATCAACCTTAGCCACTGCCTGGGGCTTGGTGACCAGGACGATGTAGGTCAGGCTCAGGTAGGAGATAATCTCATTCCATAAGGCCTTAAACTGGTGAGTGCTTGTAGCCGGGGACGAGGCATTAGATTCCATTGTTGTTGGGTAGGGTAAAAGAAGGAAATTTCTATGCAAGACCGGATTTAAAATTCAAAGTCGAGTAGTGAAGTCTTGACCGCAATAGGCCCACTATTTATAGATCGCGACTAGAGTCCCAACTCTTCACAAATCAGTATGAGAAGATCAGCAGACGTCATCAATATCTCGGACGGCACGATCGTATCCGTTTGATCAGTCCAAGATACAAGGATTGGAACGTCGCAAGTAAATGGCCATTTATTCCTTGAAGGTCACGAAATAAGAACTGAGGAAAAACATGCCGATAGTCACTCATAGCTGTTCGATGAGCTACATGTGTACTGATGAGATTCAATTATTACTCAAGCGTATACCCATGCGACGGCAAAGTTGAATTGTACCAATACAAATTGATTACGTTTCGTACTGATTTATTGGATGCAAGTGCAGGAGGTTGTACACAGACGTCTTTTCAAGAGCAAAAAGAAAGGGTAGTTTGGTCAGTAACACCGAACAAGTCATCAAAGCAGGTGCAGACTATGATTATTCGGATAATACTCAAGGAAAAGGAAAAGCCGAGTAACAAAATATTTACAGTAGTACCATCCTCGACATTAATGACATGGAAAAAGAGAGAAGAAATGATGCTAGATGTAAATTAAATAAAATGTTGTTCAAGGCCTAGGATGAAGTTATGAAGTTGGATTTCTCGATTACAGTTTGATTCTAGAATTTTGTCCTTTTGAATCTGGCTATCCCCCACGTTAGTGCTCAGTTGCTTTCCAATTGCTTCAAGGTCTAATATGACCATGCTTTGATAAAAGAGTATCGACAGAGAAATGCTTTTGTTGACGCAAAATGCCTCAAAGACCTTACAAGCCTGACCAAGCTTTTCTTCTTTGAGGCTCAGGACCCTCTCTTTGTCCTCAATGGCATTGACACATTCAAGCCTTGCCTTAAAAGCCTTCACAGTTACATCAAATGATTTAGGAAAGTCATGAAGAGCAAAGCTTAGAGCTCGACAAGGCAAGCGGTAAGGTAAACTGGTCAAATAGTCTAGCAAGGACTTGATTTTGCTTTCGAACTCTGGGACATCACAAATAACATCGTACCCTTCTTTCAAGAGTTTACAAAGTTGAGCTCCTTTGGTACGAATTTCATCATGATTAATAGAAGGAAAAAAGCTCCCTACCGAAGGATGTTTATCTCCAAAGACTCGAATGAGGAGTTTTAAGGGAAGGATGAGCCATGGTAGAGCTCACTTCGTACATTGATTTGTTTGTATCAAAGAGCGATAATGATGGCGTGCTTGGAGATAAGGTTACATCGGACATAGGAAACCTTCTGAAAGGATGTAATAATCTCATTGGGAGCAGAGTTATCCTCGACAAGGCTGAATTCAGGTCTTCAGGAAAAATCAAGACCTTATAGTCATCCTACCATTGATTAAATAACATTAAATCATATGGGGTGCCGAAATTGTCAACAAGCTTGAACCATCTCAGGATATATTTAGTAACCTCATTATAACACGATAGAGCATCATTCCTTAGAGACAAAAAAGGAGGGAAATTCACTGAGTAGACGATTAGTATGGGAATATCTTGGACCAACCCAAATTGACTGGCAGAGTAAAGAGGGGTTGTATGTCTCGAAACCAATAGGAAACCTTCCTCCAAAAGTAAATTCCAGTGGAAGATCGATGGACATGAAGACGCTTCTCCAAAATATTGAGGTGTCATACTGAGCAGTCGATGGATCACACACAAAATTTACACTGAACCTATGAAAAATGAAGTCTTTCAGGGTAAAAAGAACACCCAGGAAGTACTCCAAGACCGGAAGTCCTCCGATTGGTTGGAGGAAAATGCTACAAAATTTTCAAAGGCCAAAAGCAATCTCCATAGGCTGTTTATGTACATCATACCAGTCAATAGGTGTAGAACCATAAGACGTGAACAATTGAGGGAAGTATGATCGAACCCAACCATGTAATATCCACAGCGGGCCAATGAAAGTGTCAAGATGTACACTAAACAATGAAGATTGTGTATCGGTAAGGCCTTTATACAAAGCAGACAAGGCTATTCGACCTAACCATACATCAACACCCTGAATGAGGGCATATGCGATGTCCACAAGCCCACATGATATGGAAGTAGTATAAAAGATATATCGATAAAGCCAACAAAGCAAGAATGCAACATGTTCTTGAGGAGTTATTGGTCTGTCTAACTTGCTAAACTCTTTGATGAAGTCATGGAATGAGAGATCAACGAAAGAAGTACCATAAAAATCTGGACATGACCACGACTTTTGATTATAAAATTCCATAAAAGGTGATAGGCCAGTCAATGACTCCATATCAAGCAAGGTAATGGTTACCGGACCAAGGGACAAAAAAAGTAATTCGTTGATGGTGACCAGAGACAGCAAAGAGCTCCAATGAGCCCATATTCAACAGGATCTATAGAAAGATAGCTTAGTGATAAAGCCTCCTCTATTTTCGCTGCCTTCCAAATGACTGACATCTCTTGCTTCATCCTTTGGTACCACCGAGAGAATTGTTTGTCATAGCATGGATACGAGTTGAAACGAGAGTTCGGTGACACTCAAGTCGAGATGCTAAGTTGGGTTTGACTTATGGGAAGAACCTCCTGATAATAATGTGGAAAGTGCTCGGTAAAGATGGATGGCGGAGGTGTTAATTTGAGATGCAGGCCTAGGGTCACATGATGAGCTTCTGCATCATTATCCGTAAAGGATAGGGAGAGGCCCCCTTGTTGTTCAAAACTCCGAAGGTTCTCAAAACAATCCAGGCGAAGAATAGCTTGAGTACTGATTGGGGAAAAAGAAAGGTTAGCCATTGTGATGGGCCAAATGAGGAAGCTTGACTATGGCTATCAGGTATTTATACTAGTCTATTTAGTCGATTAGTTAGGCCCACTAACTAGCAACGTGTGCATGAACGAAGTTGCAAGGTTCGGGATCCATTATCAAAGCTAGTTATGAGTAATCATGGCATATGTGGACACCCAAGGAAAATAAAAGTATTTTATTGAGGAGAAGGAGGTCTGCCAAACAAAAAATCGTGAACCCCTCGTTGGAGCAAGAGTAATTGAGAATCTAATCTACTCATCTAAAAAATACATGCGTTTTTGTTCTGACGCTGTTCCATCGCAAGGTTCAACACTTGCATATGCTCATTTTGTTTCATGCCCTTCAAAACGTCAACGTGATGACACAATTCTTGTTCAACCTCTGCCTGCTGACGAAGATTCATCTCTCACTGTCGACGAGTCTCTTCAAGGGCTCTAGCAAAATGTCATTCTTTTTTGACAAGAACACCTATTTCGCCTGTAATAACTCAAAGAGACTCGCGACGGGTATTTACCTCCTCACTAGCCTCCTTCACAATGTCAATTGGCTTCTCATGTATTCCTGTAGGAATGGCCATCTCTTGTACTTGGCCCAGGAGTTGTTGGTATTTATTGAACATAATTTGGAATTCCTATGAGAAAGTCTTGAGTTGCTCCCTGAGTGTTGAAGGAAGAATAGACTCAACTTCAACATTTTCATTTCCAAGGCGATTGATAAGGAGTTTGAATTACTCCATGGATGTAGCATCATATGACATCATTGCAAGTCCTCCTATAGAGAAGTCTAAAAAGCGCGTCAGCTCCATTTTATTCTTAATTATAGCTAGCTTTGATTGGCCAGAATGAGGCGACAAGTCGTATGGATTAAATGCCAAAATAAATTGAGCTTCGTCTATGGCGTGCATTGCCTTGGCCAGATATGAGGCAGATGAAGTGGCCGACTGATGGTGAGGCAAAGGAGTTGATAAGACAGGTGTTGATGATAAGGTCTCGGCAGTATTAGTTATGGAAGTCGAGGCTATGAGCATTAGAGTGGACGTCGACAGTGAAGCTGTGGAAGGATTGACCACAGTGGCTGGAGGAGTGATTTGTTGGACCATGACACTTATTGATGGACCATATGCTATAAAACCAGAATGATATCTCAATATCAGAATATCAGGGTTAAATAAGAATTGAAGACAAAGTAATGTTTGAAAGACATGTACTTGTCTCAAGCATGGCTGTCTCACATCCAGTCGGATTAAGATCAACAATGGTTTCTATAATAGAGTCAAGGAATGGAACAGTTTGAACAAGTGGAGGAATAGGAACAATTGTTGGTTCAACTGAAAAGAAAAGGAGAATAAATAAAGAAAATAAACTAGACAAGTAGAAAGCACCAGTCAAAACAAAAGCTTACCAAGAGTTACAATAGTGGATAAACCAGGCCAGATGGTGATTTGTGCTGAAGATGCCATTGATTTGGTAACAGGGGGGCCGGAAGACACCAAGTCGGCTGGGGCTAGTATTGCGCTAAAAATGTCAGTCGATGAAATTGAAACGTTGTTGACCCGTTTGATAGAATGAAGATCAGTTGATGCCAAGATAGTGACAGGATCCCGGATTGTGGGAATAGAGATGCTATCACCTTTACTCTTATCAAAAGAAGTAGGGAGCTCTGAAGAGGCCATATTGTGTGTAGCCGGCTTAGTAGATGGTTCGACAGATAAAATTCTGGACTTCTTTCTTGGAGAAGGAGGAGAAGACTTCTTCCTTTTCTTTCTCAGTAATGATACAATTTCTTCCAATGTATCTTCTTCATTCAGTCTAGAGATGATGCGAAGGGGAGCAAGACCATATAAGTAACAAACCAATATAAAGGAAAGGATAAAGCGGGATGACATAGAGGAAGAAAAATATAGGCTTAGCATCAGTAAGATTTTCAGCAGTATCGACACCCTCTATGTTAGAATCCTCTTTTGTTTCTAAGTTAAAGAATGAGAAAGTTAAGAAATGCACCAGATTGAAACAGAAAAAGGAATGTAAAGTAGTGGTACCCATACCTTGGGTAATCGGCTTCTTAGAGCCATTCCGCTTCACACGATCAATCGCAGACTGAAGGGCCTCTTTGTAGGCACTTTCAAATGCAAAAAGAATACCACCAAGTTTGCCATTCAGCAATGTGTCCTGGATAGGCTTTGAAATCAATAGGGAGGTCTGCGCTGTAACGAATACGCATTGCGTTGGCAATTTCAATACAACATAGCAGTAGACTTCGATTTTTGAGGGAGTATTCTTTCTTCTTGATTCCCTTCGAGAAGCCCATTGAATGAAAAATTGGCATGGGAATTGCTTGCCAGAGTCCAAATTGCCTGGCACAATATTGTGGAGAATATACATCAAATCCAGGATAGAATTGACCCTTTAATGAAGTCCATATTGTGAGATCTACTGCAGATAAGGCACAAATCCAAAAAGGCCTAAAGAAGTTGAATTGAGCCGGATCGAATAAATAATCAAATTCTCCATAGCCATATTTAAAGAAAATGACTTGGTCATGGTTTAGTTCAAGAAAGGCCCAAAGATAGAAGATAAAAAGAGGCGCTTGAGAAGCAATACGTTGAGGGGCACGGCTCAACAATCAATCGCCTAAAGGTAGAGATAAAGGTCTTCTATACCCTTGCAAAGACAAATAGGGAAGATGACAATCACCTCTACTAAAAAGGGAAGGGAAATACAGAGCCATCTATGCCTGATGTATCCAAAAAGTGCCCGAGATAGTTCCAGAATCCCTAAACTTCATTGCCCAAGAGGCATGAGTAAAGCCTCCGTACAAAATTGCAAGAACAAGAGGGGCCAATGCAAGGCGTTTTCCTATGGCTAAGGCTGCGGCAATTTGTAGATAGTCTTTGTAAACTTTAAGGGCAGGACTGAAGAACACATATTTTGATAGCAAAAAAAGCAGGAGAAGAAGACACTCGTCCTGGGTAACAGGACCTGAAGTTCGGTAAAATCGAGATAAAAGATTGCTATATGCTAGAACATCCTTAGAAATGAAAGGAGTGGGCAGTACAGGAAAATCTTCGATAGCGTGACCGACCAGTTCAAAACCCGCTATAGCAAATACATCGAGCACAATGATGGACATGTGTCCCAAAGGGAAAAAAGAAGCAATTGCTGGTAGAAGACCAGAAAGTGATGGTGGAGCCCAATAGACTGTGTTCCAGGTTATAAGATGACATACTGACCTCGAGAGCGACGTCAATCCCAGTAGCCGTCCATAAAAGTTGAGTTTCTTGATCGGCCTTCAAGCGAATAAACCATCTATGAAAATCCTCTTTGTAAGAAGGGAAACCTTGAAATTGAGAAGACCCAGTGGACTATACATCCGTGATAGAAGAATGTTGCAGTGCTAAAGTCTCACTATGCTTATACGGGAAATGGAATTGGAGATTCACGGGAATATTAAGATGGTCCATGAAACTGGGGCCTATAGAGAAACAATTGGCATCATCCTCGATAGCTTTCAATAAAAGGAAAGAGCAATTATCAATGCGCGGGTCTTCTTTGAACTTATCAAAAGCCTCGATGTAGTTGCTAGCAGAATATTCAGACTTCTTGGACACCATGAAAAATGATGGATCAAGATTGGAAAAGGTTCAAGAAAGGATTTTTAGGGTTTTAAGAAGAAGACGTAATGGTGTCATGACCGACCTCCCGATTTTTTTATCGAACATGCGAAAAAAGGGAGGCTCGCCTGATATGTGCTAAGTCTAGGTTCGAGACTTAACTTGGGCTCTCCCAAGCCCATACTATATTGCTATTTAGGGTTTAGATTTTTTAACATGCAAGTGATTTATAACAAGGAGTCGCCACTAATTGATGTGGGGTAGGTCGATTAGAAACCCAAATAGGGTGATGAGAAAATCACCCCTTTCCTGCGAGCTAGAGATTAACCGAGTTCGGGGACTTAGTTACACTAGTTGGATAACTAATGCTCTTTCAGTACCTTTTTACCCTGTTCATTTCTGAAAACGTTTGTTAGGCAATTTGGATTGATTTTAGGACCTTTCTCCTAACATGTCAGGTGATCAAACGAGTGCATAATAAAAAGTGATTAGCAGTCCAAAACAAATGTGCAGCCTAAGGTTCTAATGCTAACTAAGACAACCAACACAACAAACCATGCAATTTAGCCTAATTAAAAACATGCATGATAACAACACAACAGTAGTAACATGCCAAAAAAATACCATATGATCCTATAGGTTTGTTTAATTAAAACATGGTGATTTATACAATTAAAACCACATGCATAATAATACAATAATAAATTAAAATACTCGGATTTACCACATAATTCAGAAAAGAAGAAAAAGAAAATAATAAAATAAAATAAAATTTAAAATTTTTAAAAAATAAAATAAAATAAAAATATAATATTAAAACCGGGTCGGGTCGGTTGGATCCGACCCAGGGCGTTGACCTGGGTTAGATTGACTGATTCGGGTCAGTTGAAACCGACCCAGGTCAATGGATCCGACCCAAGGCGATGACCCGGGTCGGATCGACTAATTCGGGACAGGTCGAACACGCATGCATAGACACGTAGGGATGCTGGAGGAGCCAAAATTGGCCTTCCGCCGGCTGACCCAGACCGGCACCGCCCCTAAATCGACCTCTGGAGATTGTCTCTAAGACCCTTCCATCGTCCGACGTCCCAGTTGCCGGCTGGCGGCCAAAAAACAAACTAGCCTCTTCGAGGCATTTCGTCGAGCAGGTAAGGGGCATGACCAAAATCGAGGGATTTTAACCTCCTCCGGCGACCCGGTCGCCTCTAGCGGCTACGGCTCACATTTGACGGTGAGTGGGAACCTAGACCGACGGCGATGTGGGCCAGGATTCGTGCAAAACGATCAGCGCAAGTCCCGGCCAAACCAGACAAGAAAATAGGGGAAAATTGAGGGGACTCTCAGCCAAGAGAGCTCATCGGTTGACGGCGCATCGAGGCAGCTTTCTAGCTACTTCGTGGGCGACGACAATGTTGCTAGTTGTCTTTCTTGCTTTGGCGGACTCTCAGTTTGCTTCCTCCCTCTCTCTCTCTCTCTATTCTTTCTTTTCTCTCTTTGTTCTCTCTGTGTGTGTTTTTTTTTTCTTTCACGGTCGACCCCCTCTTTATCTCTCTCTCCAATTTTTATAGTGGCCGAGAGCTACTGCTTCAGCTCCTTTACATTAGCTGACAACGGCCTACACCAGCCTACACCGCTTAAAGACTTTTGTGGCCATTTGTAGGCCAGTATAGGGAAGGGGGGCCGGTTCAATAAGGGGGAGCAGAGGAAGAAGGGAGGGAGAGGAGGCCCGGGAATTTCGGGCGGACGGGACTGGCCATTAGGGCTAGTCCCGTTGGCATGCTCCCCTAGCCTTCCTCTGGCTTGATGGGGACAGCGCAACCGCTACTCCGCCTTTTGTCACCATGCAGCCAGAACAGAGGCGAACAGGGGAAGGAGAGTCATAGGCCGGTGAGGGGAAGAAGGAAGGAAGGGGCTGGGTCGGCGTGGGGGGAGAAGGAAGAAAGGGAAGCTGGGCCGGTGCGGAGGGGAAAGAAGAAGAAGGAAGAAGGAGCTGGGCCAGGCTGGGCCCAGCTCGCGCGGGGAGGAAAGAAAAAGGAAGAGGGCAAGCTGGGCCAGTGCGAGGGGAGAAAGAAAACGGAAAAAAGTAGGCCGGGTCGGCCCGACCCCGACCAGGCCTGACTCGATTTTTTTTTTCTAATAAACCCTATTAATACAAATGTGCCTAATTTCTATATGCAATACATTTAAAAAGAAATATTTTTTGTTTTAGGAATTAAAGAAAATTAACTCCTAAATTTTGTGCAATTAATTTTTTGGGCAAATTAAAATAGGTGTTAACAGCTGCCCCTTTTTGAAGGTGAGCTCGTAGAGGTTGATCTCGCAGAGATTACATTCAAAGATAAAATGACATCTAAATTTGGCCCATGCATGTTCAATGAATGCTATTTTTGGCGAGACTGTGAGTCCTATTTTTGATGCGATAAGATTTTTTTTTTTTGGTAAAGATGATGTGTGCTAAAACAAATAAAAACATACCTAAAGCTACTTACCTTGCCAAAAGGTATAGTAATTCTAGATAGTTGGTATCATGTGTCGAGGACTCGAACCTATCTTCGGTCTCCTCGACTGAATTTCCCTCGTCTAGTACTCGAACTTATCTTTGATCACCTTGACGAGGGAAATGGTTTGTCTAGGACCCGAACCTTTCTTCTGTCACCTTGACTGGGGAAATCGCTTGCCTAGCACCCGTACTTATCTTCGGTTGCCTTGACTAGATTTCGTTTGTCCAAGACTTGAACCTTTCTTCGGTCGCCTTGACTGGGGAAATCGCTTGCACAGTACCTGCACTTATCTTTAGTTGCCTTGATTGGATTTCGTTTGTCTACAATTCAAACTTTTCTTCGGTTGCGTTGACTGGGGAAATCGCTTACACATGACCCGAACTTATTTTCGATCACCTTGATTGGATTTCGTTTGTCTTGGACCCGAACCTATCTTCGATCGCCTTGACTGGAGAAATCGCTTGCACAAGACCTGAACTTATCTTCGGTCGCCTTGATAAGATTTCGTTTATCTCGGACTCGAACCTATCTTCGGTCACTTTGACTGGAGTTTGCTTTGTCTAGGACCCGAATCTTTCTTCGGTCGCCTTGACTAGATTTTGTTTTACCAAAGTACCTGTATCTTATGAGGGGTACTTGAAAAGACTTGATGTGAACAGAGGGAATTAATTCCATGTTCAGGAGGGGTACCATAACAATCGTAGGTACATGATGACCAGAGGGGTCAACCCAATGTTCATTTGGTGAATAGAGGGGTCAATCCAATGTTCAAAGGGTACCACAATAATCGTAAGTACAAGGATTTTTGGAACTAGGCATAAATAGAATATACTTACCTGGGCATGTTCCTGCCTCTTAAAGGCATATCTCTTGTCAGACAAGTTTTTTTTTTGTGCAAAGATATATGCATTCATCGGAGAAATAGACAACTAAGGCTACTCTAGAATATCGTATGAAATATCTTGACTATAAGTCGAGATGCTTCTCTTTTTCAAAGAAACACATGGTTTACCTTCCGGGTAATTTGATAAGAATTCTGATGAAATACTCAGGATTTCTTACCCGAAGGTTTGATGCATCATTTGTTGAATAATTGATCTTTTTCAGGGCATCTCTCTTGGGGTGATAATGAGGGCTTCTCTAGTGCCCGAATTTTCGTGTCCTATCATTGGGGGTTAAAACTCTGAGCTGCAATAAGCATGCTGTGTCAATTCCATTCGAGGAACAGAAGAAAAATTTTTTGTGACATCTTTGGAGACACTTCAAAGGTCAAATGTTCTTTAAGTCCTTGAGGATATTTTACCTGTCAAAGACGATTTGCGCAAACATGCATGCATTTATCAAGGATAGATAAGCTAGGCTATTGTAGAATGTGTATTTGAAAGTTCATGCATGATGACTTTGCCATGTTTACATCACCAAACATCTACTGAGGGTCAATCAAGACAATTTTCGTTCGCAAGGTGGACTTCTCAAGATGCTGAATGAGAACCTTCAATCAGAAAGGACTTTCCGCTTGCTTTCATTGAAAATGGTTATTCGTCCCGTCCCTTAAGGCAGGAACATAAAAAACACTCAATCTAATCGTCATCATATCAACAAGGGTCCGAGTTTTCTCACAAGCGGTACGATACTACCAATCTAAGAGGTCTTCTTCAAGGTTGTACTGCTGGCTTGGTCAATGGTTTAACAAAGGAGACTGTCCAAGTTAAGGCTATGAAAGAAAATATTCAGTAATCATCTCTAGGTTTACAAGTCAAGAACCCTGCAAAACGAGATAGAAGTAGTTTTGCTCGCACTTCCTTGAGCATTGTTTATAAACATTTGAAATTCCACATTAATTTAAGTGCCATAGTCAGAATAGACTTTATGAGGGATGTAACGTAAATTTGGTTCATAGGTTGGGGAACGAAATGATCGTTGGGCTAAAAAATGTGTGTAAGGGTGAGAATTGGTGATCATGTTGGCATTGTCACCAGTCTTTTTTTCTACCGTCGGGATCCTTTTGGAAAACTCCTTGGGTAATTTTGTGCTTTGGCTTCTTGAACAGCTTTTTCTTGAGGAGCTTCTGCGTCAAGCATTTTCCTGGATACCATTCGATCTCTGTCCCAATTGCTTTCTCTAGAATAGGTTCGTCTTCATCTATCATGTGATAGATTTTCGTCAAGACAAAGTTCTTAAGGTAGGGGTTTGTATCGAAGAAGAACTCAAATTTAAATCCTTTGAGGTTGTCTATTCTACACCACTTAATATCTTTGTAGCATTTGAGAGCACTTTCATCACTCCCAGAAATCTCCTCAACTAAAACTTCATTGTTTTCATAGCAGTTACCCAAAAATTAGGGATTCGTTTCTCTTCATCTTTTTCATCGTTTTTCTTTTTCTTTGTTTTTTATTGTTCATAGGCATTGGCCTTGTTTTTATTAGGCACACTACTTTTTTATGCCCCTAGTCTTCAATGATTTCATCATTTTTGCTGCTCTTTTGGTGTCGTCAGGACTAGCCTAAACAATTATTAGTAGACTCTTGGAGTCTTCATCTTCACTTGATACTTTGGACCATGATGTTCAAACTGTAGTGACTTTTGCCTCTGCCTGGTGTGGGGGATGATCACCAACTAGGTTCGTACGAAATGAAGTTGCCGGTTCAATTGGGCTAACAAGGGCTATAAGTGTATGGGATAGGAGAAGAATTGCTCTTCGTCATCCCAGGGCATTTAAATTATCGCAAGAGTTCATTTGTAATAATAACACTCAAAGATTAATGCAAGTGAGGGCAAGAAAATTTCTACTCATCTTTTTCACCTTGTGCAAGCTATTGCGACTGATGATCATAGAAAATTTTAGATATTACAAACTCCTCATCCTTCTTATCTTGTTTAGTTCCTACGTAAGAACATCATTGTTATTAATGACATATTGGCATTTTGGACAGGCTCTAATTAGTTTGCTGCTCCTCTTTTGACAAAGCCCTCATAGCCTCACTCGTCTGGCCGTCGATGGTGTGCTTGTCTTGTAAGACCCTATCAAGGACCACCAGATTCATGAAGACAACGAGGCCAAAGCCATGGGGGGCAGTGATCGAAAGGGAAGGACACTCTTCTTGCTTCCTCTGAATTTGAATCCTCTCTGTGATACTGATTTACCTTAAGCTGCCCCATTGTGGGGTGGTTCTTGACAGGGTAATTTAAAGGAATCTTGGAGTGTGTGGGCTAAAAAATGGTCAAGCAAATGATCAATGGTAGTGTATGGGGCAAAGAAATGAATTGCCTATCATCACTTTGGCTACCGTACCTTATGCGAGAAATCCCTTTACCTTGTAGAAATGAAACCTTTTCCCTCATCTTGCAAGGGTTTAGTATATGAGAATGTGTATAAACTAAGGATTACCTATCATCCTTGTGACACATCTCGTTCAATACATCGGAGCAATTCAACATTGTTCGTCAAATTGTCAAGATTTTCACGGGGAATTGGTGAATTAAACAGGTAAAATTACCATGCAAAATTCTTGTCAAAAGATATGCGATGTACTTGGAGGAAGGTTAAGCATTCCCTTGTTTTGACATATTTCCTCTTTCTTTGTTTCTTTGTACTCATATGAAAAAAAATTGTAGGGCAATACTTACCTATGCTGCAATAGTGAGGTAAACCTACAAGGTAATGAGAAAGACCGTGTTAATGAATGGTCCTTTGATGGACATAAATTGGGAACGATACAACATTACCCTTCATGATTCCCTTCATTTGAGATTAAATTGACAACTCCTTGAGTTTATCAGATGTCGACAATTCCCTTCTGACGAAAACATGAGCTTATGTTAGCAATGAGATGATTAAGGATAAATTGAGAACAATACAAATTACCTTTCTTCCATTTTACCTTCAAAGCTAACAGAGTCTTTTCTCATCTCATGGTTGGTCTCGAAGCTTGAATGAAATCCTCTATGATTAGGGGTGCTTCTAATTAGAAAGTTCTATCGTTATTGCAAGCTATGTCAATACAGCTCCGGTTCGTCAGGGAGTTTCTTAGGAATCACATGATTCCTGACATGCACAGGGCATGTGCAATTGCTTGCATGAGGATCTTCACAGCAAAGTTAATTTCTACTTTAAAGGTCTCTGACGAACGTGGGCGTGACTACCATCGAGACTTCCATGGTTGTCAGGATCGGCCTTGACATTAATTTGCCATGTGCAAAATCCTTTTATGGTTAGACTTGCCACTAGAAGTGTCCTTATCGATAACTTTTTTGCCAATTCCCTTGTTATCAATAGGAACATAGAAATTATTTCAAAGATAGTACTTCTTTATAGCATCAAAGTTGATCGGGTAGGAGAATTAGCATCTATCAATCTCAGTCAAAATTAGAGCCCCTCTAAGGAGCATCTTTTTCATAACGTAGGGACTCTTGTAGTTTGGAGCGAATTTACCTCCAAGTTCGGGGGGTAGTGGTAATACTTTTTTTAGGACAAGATCGCTTGCTTCGAAGTGTCTTGGGTACACCTTTCGGTTGAATGATCTGGCTACTCTCTGTTGATAGCATTGCCTATGACAAAGAGCCTTCAATCGCTTCTCATCGATCATATTCAGCTGCTCTAGTCTTTGCTGCTTTCACTTTGTATCAAACAGTTTCACTTGGGACAATACCCGCAGCGAGGGGATTTCTACCTCAACAGGCAGGACTACTTCCATGCCATACACCAGGGAAAAAGGGGTTGCCCCGGTAGATGTCCGAATTGATGTTTGGTATGCCATTAATGCAAAGGGTAATCTTTCATGCCAATTTCGGTAGTTCTTAATAGTTTTGGCTAAGATCTTCTTGATATTTTTGTTGGCAGCATCAACAGCTCCATTCATTTGAGGATGGTCAGGAGATGAATTCAGATGACGGATTCTAAATTCACTAAGTAAATCATCAACAAATTTGTTTTTCAGATTTATCCCGTTATCTGTAACAATGGCTTTGGGGACGCCATAACGGGTGATTATATCTCGTTTGATGAATTTCATCACATTTTGTGCGGTGACATTGGTATATGACGCGGCCTCAATCCACTTGGAAAAATAATCAATTGCGACCAACATGAAACGATGTCCATTTGATGCTTTCAGATTAATTGGGCCGATCACATCGATGTCCCACATTGAAAATGGCTATGACTTTGACAACTCGTGTAATTCAGTTGGTGGGGCATTTACCTTGTTTTTATGGATCTGACAACGGTAACAATTCCGAATGTGTCAGATGCAATCACTTTCTAAGGAAAGCCAGTAATAACCTAATCTTGTTATTTTCTTGGCCAACATGTGTCCATTCATGTGTGGACCACATACTCCTTCATGCAATTCCTGCATGATTTATGTTGCTTCAGTCGCATCCATGCATCTTAGCAAAATAAAGTCATAGGACCTCTTGTACAAGTTCTCACCATTGACGAAGAACTTCGTTGCCATTTACATTATATATCTTCTATCTACAAAGCTAATTCCTTTAGGGAACTGTTGTTCCTTGATGTAATTCATGATATCGTAATACCATGGTTTACCATCGGGTTCCTCGGTTACGGTCATGCAATAGGCCGGTCTGGTCAGGACTTCAATCTTCAAAGGCTCTATTTCCAAACCATTGGTAACCTGTAATATGGATGATAATATAGCCAGTGCATCAGTGAATTGAATATGAGATCTAGATAGGTATTTAAACGAGATCTCGTTGAATTCTGAAATCAATTCTTCCAGATAGTCATGATAGGGCACTAGTTTAGTATTCACCCACAGTCTGGAGTATGATTAAGGCAAAATCGCCGAACACTTCTAGTTTGGCTACTTTTATATCAATTGCTGCTTGTAAACCGAGAATACATGCTTCATACTCGGCTATATTGTTGGTGCAAGGAAACACCAATTTCGCAGCTACAGGATAGTGCTGCCCATATGGGGATATCAAAACTACCCCGGTACCAGAGCCAGACAGATTTATTGCTCCATTGAAAAATATGGTCCATGTGTGTTGCTCCGTTGATAAAATGCAGTCATCTGGGAAATCATCCTCATGTATCTCTCCAAGGCTCAGCTAACATATCAGCGATCACTCGACTCTTTACTGATTTTTATGATGATGTTTGGATATCAAATTCTGAAATTAGAATTTGCCATTTGGCTAATTTTCCCGCTAATGCCGGTCAGTTAAGCAAATATCGGATAGGGTCGTTTTCAGTTACAAGGAACGTTTGGTGGTGCAAAATATATTGTCGGAGCCTATGCAACACCCACACCAATGCAACACATGTTTTTTCTGATTTAGAATAATTTTGCTCTGAAATTGTGAATTTCTTACTCAGATAATAGATGGCTTGTTCTTTTCCTTCATCAGGGTGGCTCTGGGCCAGCAAGGCTCCTAACGATTCACTGTGAATTGTTAAATAGAGAGTTAGAGAATGCCCTGGAACTAGTGGAACTAGTATTGGGGGACTCATCAAATACTGCTTCAGCTTTTCAAATGCTCTCAACAATCCTCATCCCAATTAATCTGAGCGTCTTTCTTGAGAAGTTTGAAAAAAAGCCGTGCAGCCTCAGAGAGTTGAGAAATGAACCGAGCAATGTAATTCAACCTTCCCAAAGGGCTTCTGACCTCCCTCACTGCGGACGGGGGTTATAGTTCACATATTGCTTTGACTTTTGAAGGGTCGACCTTGATCCCCTTGCTACTCACAATAAATCCGAGTAACTTACCAGAGGTCGTCCCGAACATGCACTTTGCAGGGTTCAAGCGTAATTTGAACTCGCGCAATCGGCTGAATAGCTTCTTCAAGGCTTCAATGTGGTCCTCTCTCGCATCTAGTCTTGGCGATCATGTCATCGACATAAACTTCAATTTCTTTATGCATCAGGTCATGAAAGAGAGTGACTATAGCACGTTGGTATGTTACCCCGGCATTCTTCAAACCAAAAGGCATAACCCTATAGTGAAAGGTCCCCCATGGAGTGATGAACGCTATCTTCTCCTTGTCTTCATCATTCATCCTTATCTGGTTATATCCAGAGAATCCATCCATGAAAGAAAATAATTCGAATCCAGCAATGCTATCCACAAGGACATCTATGTGGGGGAGCAGAAAGTCGTCTTTTAGACTGGCCTTATTCAAGTCGCGGTAATTAACGCAAACTCGAATTCTACCGTCTTTCTTCTTCACTAGCACGATGTTCGCCACCTAATCAGGGTATTGTGAAACATTGATGAACCTTACTTTCAACAGCTTCATCACTTCTTCTTCGATTTTTTTTCGACAGTTCAGGTTTGGTCCTTTGTAACTTTTGTATTTTGGGAGGCATGTCGAGATTGGTAGACAAACTGTGCTCGACAATCCGATGGTCTAGTCCTGGCATATCAGAATAAGACCATGCAAAAATGCCTTGATAATCCTTGAGGAGAGCAATCAGACGTATGGATTTCTCTTCAAGAAGGTTAGCCCAATCTTTACTTCTTTTAGATCTTGAGTACCGCTCAAATTGATGGTAACATTATCTTCAGTTGTAAGGGGCTTAAATTGTTCATATTGCTCCCAATTTCTTCGGATTTCAGCAGGGTCATCACTTGAATCATCAAAATCGTTGCTGTTAGTATTTACATCATCAGGCTGGACCACACTAACTCCCTTGCAAGTCGCAAGATCATGCCTAGAACTCAAGGTAAATTGATCAGAAAAACAAATAGGGATATGGATTTTTTTTTCATTGTCCTTTTCCTCTTAAAACATTTTTGAAGAAATAGTAAAAATGTCTTTGATTTTTGAAAAATTTTAGAAACGAGGAAGCATGAGATAGCCTGAGCCTCAGAATACCTTCCTTTTTTTGGCTGGATATCATCAACGGGCCGGTTTGGAATACTACCTCATGTTCTCAAAACATTATTTATTTACAACACATGGTTTTATAACCTTAAAAGAGGGAGAGTTCAAAAAGACATTTCTTCTAGCAGAAAAAAAAAAACGACAGAAACAAAATACAATGATAGCCCATTTTCCAGAAATTCATGTAGAAGCTACTCAAGCGGGCTTGCGTCTATTCTCTCTGCCAGTCCTTCGTCTATTGCGCCGATGAATAAATCCTCGAAAGTATTGTTCTAAGAATCCAGCTCCTCGGCTCCTCTCTTTAATGGTGTTAGCTTTTCCATGTCGTCCCATCCATTAAGAGTGTTATTCTGTTGGTCTTCATAAAAACTTGATGGTATCTGGTAATCACTGTAATAATCGAACTTATCATTGGGCTGGTCCAGGGTATCTATAATTGCTTTTCCTTTGCGTGCCTTATTAGAAACCTAAGGAGAGTGGCACGAATGCTAGGTACCACCAAGAGGTCATCTTCACCATGACACAGCCACGGGGCATGAAAAGTGAAAGCCTTGGCGTCCAGTAGGTCTTGAACTCTATTCTTTAGAGCATCACAATCCTCCAGCGAGTGTCCAATCTCTCCTGAATGATAGTCACAAGATTTGGAGGGATCATAGTTAATGAAATACTCAGGAGTAGAGTGTTTTGGTGTAATATCCTAAAATTTGACCCAATTTCGGGATCAATGAAATGGATATTATTTCTCATTTAATTTTAGTAAGTCTCGCATGGAACTGATCACTCATGGGATACTAACCAATGAGGAATGGCTAACTAAGAAAACGGTACGTGGACCAGGAACTCGATCGCAAATTGAGCATCGATTCCGAGAAATGACGAGGAAATATTTTGGGCCAATGTAGGCTGATCCTAGGAAGGTGACGGGTTTGGTTTAGCCAACGATGTACGATCGGATCGCGGGTGATTCCGCACGACCGAGTGTGCACATGGCGAACAAATCCTAAACTTAAACTGAACGATCGCGACCTCTGGAATTAGCGATAATTCCTTGCGTTCTCCTGGTAATCAAGATTGTCATGACTCGAGTACCCCTAGGTCGATACGTATAACTCCTAAACAACCGCTCATTAGTGAAAGACCCTAAAATTAGAATTGAGCAATTGTGATCGTGAAATTGGATCCAGACTTGGACGTCGATTTTCGTGAACGTACGCGACTATTTTGCAAAGACGACGTCGTATTATGTTGGCCAACTATATTAGGGATTAGGGGAGCTGAAAAATGAAAATTCGGCCTGGAATCGAAAAATTACCATTTTGCCCCTCAAGCCTACCCTTATATTTCGAATTTTGAGAAATATTGGAGGGCATTTTGGAGATTTTTGGTGGACTTGTTTAGCCCCCCCTTGACCGAAAATAATGGACAATATTGCCCCTCCATTATTGGATAAGAAGCAATCTAACCTTTGGATCAAAGGGCAAAATGGGCAAGATGGGAAGATATTGACACTTAGATTCCACTAAACTCCCCCAATAGTACACCCCCTAGTCACTCTCTCTCCTCCTCATTCTCACTCTCACCTTCGGCCACTCTCCCCCTCACTCACTGTCTCTCTCTCGCCGGCTCCCCTTAATCGGCCATGTGCACCGTCCGCCGAAGGAGATGCCACCTGCCGGAGTTGTGCTGTCCGTGTCAGCCACTGCCACCACTCACCTCACCCCATCTCGTCACTCTCTCTCCTCCCTAGGCCGTCGTTTAGCCCCTTCAATCGTGAGGAGCGTCACCGCGGCCATGCCACCTCCACTGCACGAGGACGCGCTGACCGTCGCCGATCCACACTGCCTCACCACCACCCGACCATTTCTCTCTCCCCATCCGACACCGACCAGCCTCACCTCACCTCGTTGCTGTGATCGCCCTGAGTCGCTGTCACCGCTGCACGCGCTGCCATGTCCGCTGCCAGATCGCCGGTTCAGCCACCCTTTTTCCGCTTAGGATTAAGTGAGTACTGTCCTCTAAACCAGACAATTATGCGTTTCTAGACGGGATTATGGTATATTAGTGCGAGTTATGGGTAATTGTTAGACTATTGAGTGCGGCTGATGTTGGGATGATTTTGGTGGACTATTATGTTGATCTGGAGGTGGATTAGAAGCCGAGAAAGTGTTGAATAGTGGCTGTCCATATCGGGGAGTTATTGGACTAAGATCGGCTATTTGGGATTTAAATGGTATAAGTACCGAGAGGGCCTAGATTTACCAATTTTTGGCTGATTGGTATTTGATTGTGCTCAATTGTATATTACCATGCCGCGTATTTGAGTGGTCGATTAGTGCGATGTGTGATTGGCTATTTATTTGGTGGGAATTCTATGCCTAAGTTTGTGAATTGTGAGTGCCAATTGTATGTTGTGCCACATGGTATTCAATTGGCCAAATAAGCATGTTAATGCGGTTTGATTGGGCATGTTGTTGTGGCATTATTGATTAAGTTCCTTTATGAATTTGATGCTCATTGTACATTGCATTATTGCCCGAGTGCAGGAATTGCATGGCCACGCATTTCGTATATTGAGTATGGGCATGAGACGTAAATTGTGCGAGTATGCGTGCCTGACATGAGCATGTGATCACCTAATATGCCCTGATACGTTTTACGCGGGGTTCAGATAAAACTGGCTGTATGTTTGTGTGATCACTAAGAGCCCTGATGCGTTTTACGCGAGGTTGAACCCATCTTGATGTATTTTATGCGGGATGATGCCCAGTTCATCCGAAAAACGACCAGCCTGATGCGTTTTATGTGGGTTTTGGTTCGTAAGGAGATTGGTGTTGCACTTGATGCATTTTACACAGGCTAGAGACACTGGGCCTGATGCGTTTTACGCAGGCTAGGAAGTGTTGGTATTCATTATAGACCTGATACGTTTTACGTGGGGTCAAACCTGATGCATTTTACGCGGGTTAAGCTCTAATTGAGAATTGAACAGTATGCTAGTGTGCAGTGTTGAGCCAGATCATGAGCATAGCATATTGATGGCACATGTACGCATAAGTGCAAGTATGTGTGACTCGGTGACTCACGTGCGGTATGAATACTAATGGGTATGAGCATGCGCATGGTGTACGTGTGATTTGGTGTGTTCGCGTATGTGCTATGATTATTATTAATTAGCTAACCTACACGGTCAGTGACATAATCGATCTGGGCTCGAGGGCCTAGGTCTATTATTATTGTTTGGCTATTTATGCGTTGTTTGCCTGTTAAGAGGTGCATGTTAACCTAGTTTAGGTTTAGGGGGTTTTTACTTGCTGAGATTTGTCTCATTGATGTATAAACCCAACTTTTCAGATTCCTAGCCCTGAGGATGCCAGAGGTACCTATTCGTTTTGGGATCCCTTACCGGATAGACCAGGTGGAGACGGAGCACCCCGCAAGAAACGGGGGCACATTTGTTAGGTATTTTACTATAGTGTGGGTCAATATGGATGACGAGGCACACGAGTATATTTGCTGGTGTTTTAGAGACGATATTGGGACCTACGGACCTCTCCAGACTTTTGATGTCATGTTTAATGAGTTAGGGAATCCTAACCCTCAGTGTCCCGATAGGGACTTAGCGAGTCCTGATCTTACGTCCGATGGGAGTTCTAGTACGAATGTCAGACCTGCTATTTGGGAGATGGACAAGCCGGATCTGATGGACGAGGAGCCTACAGATGGGGAGTCAGATCCGGAGCCGATAGACTCAAACGAGGAGCCAGAGCCCATGGAGCAGGAGCTTATGGAGTTATACCCTGAGCTAGAGGACGAGCCTGAGGAGATGGATTCGGAGCAGGAGTTGGTAGAGGCTGAGTCCGAGTTGGATTCCCTAGACTCCGAGGTTGAGCTGTCTGATAGTTCCTTCGAGTCCTCAGGATCCAACCCGGACTGGGTCCCACAGGTTTATCTTAGCTCTTCTTAGGTTGGGCCAATACCTTTTTGACTAGAGCCCCTCCTAGTTTTAGCATCCTGATCGCCCTGGCCACCTAGCCCTTTTTGTTGTAGTGGTTATTGACCTGTTTTGGTGTAGTAGGTGTTCTCTTTAAATGGATATTGTATAAGTTTCTTTGTCGTTAATGAAAGTGTATATTTGATATCTTGTTGTTGTTTGATGCGGAGCTATCCATGGTCATGTATTTTAATTGTACGAGTGATTTCTATATTGCTTCCGCATGTGCAATGATCTTTGTGTTGGGTGTTAAGTCGGCGACGCGTCTTGGGATGTCGCATCAATTCGATCTCGGTTGGGATGCCCGCACGCCGTGGGGTTCGGGCGTGACAATTGGCCTCCTTGTGATTAGCCCATTCCGTAAAAGGATAGGGAATATCACATCCATGGATTTAGGAACCGGCGAGTATCATCGTACATTGCCCTGCCACTGTAAAAGTTGGATATATTGCCAAATCATGTTAGGAAGGAGTCCTGATAGCGGGCTTCCTTCCAAACCATTTACTTGGATCACCTACTCCTGATCGGGCAACAGTGGTGACATGTCTAAGATTTGGCGGATGGTATCCATTAAGGATGTGAGCAAATCTTGTAGTTCGCCTAACTGATACTGTAAACGTGCAAACAAATTAGGCGGGTTTGCACTCGTTTCTAAGGTCGAGTCTTCGTGTATGGCCCCTATGAAGATGTTGTCAAATAGGGTGACCACACTATCCAGCGTTTCTTCTCATCCACAATCTTCTTCAATCGATAGCTTGTCTGGGTTCCGATGTCGATCAACAACAACATTTACAGGAAGAGTCGAGGAGCTCGGGTGACTTGAATATTCGGCAGGATGCTTAAACCCCTCACCAGATTGCCCTGAGAGGTTAAGATAAATTTTTTCATCTTGCAACAATTTAGCAGGAGGCGGGAAAGTATCCTGGATACGAGGAAGTGACAAGCCAATTGGACCCTTTCGTGAGCCCCTGTTGACCTGTGGGTTTCCTTCGCGATACCCTAGGCTAGCTGTACGATGATTCCTAGCGGCTTGAATAGGCTTTCGGATGCTCTGGCCTCCTCTACCAAGTCCTTGACCTAGGGTGATGCCATTTTCGACCATAACCTTCCTTACCATGATTGAGACTTTTGACATATTAGGGACAAGGGGAGAAATTTCTCGATGTCCATGCACAGTTGATACGAGCTCGATGGACTGATAACTAGATTCCACCTTATCACTTGGTTCAACATACAGGATAGCAATTTCTAGATAAATTCGATAGTCCTCCTCTCCTAGGACTGTGATCAGCTTCCCCTGGGCTACAAACTTCACACTTTGGTGAAGGCTTGAAGGTACAGCTTCAGTAGAGTGAATCCAGGGTCGGCCCAGCAGAAAGCTAAACACAGTGAGGATGTCCATTACCTGGAACTGAATACTGAATACTGTTAAGCCAATCTGGACATCAAGGTCAATTTCACCAACAGTGTCTTTCCTCATCCCGTCAAACTCTCGGACGGATGTTTTGGAGGCACGTAGCTTAAACGTATCAACAATGAGAAGGTGCACGATTGCCAGCGAGCAGATATTCAAAGCTAATCCATTATCTATTAGATTTCGAGCCATGTGGGAGTTTCTACATTTAATAGATATGTAAAGACCTTGGTATGTCCCCTTCCTTCGGCGGAAAATTCATCCTCCGAGAATGTTATATGATTCTTCAAAAGGATAGAGCCCACAAATGCTTCTAACTTGTCATGCTCAATTGTCTCTGGGACATTTACTTCGCTGAATACCTTCATAAGACATTTCTGATGCTTCATAGGTGTTTGGAGTAGTTCTAACAAAGAAATCTGGGCGGGCAATTTGCGTAACTGGTCCACCACATTGTATTCACTGGCTTTGACAATGGCTAGGAATTCTTTGGCTTCTTCATCAGTAATAGGCTTTGGAGGCAGCGCGTCAGCTTGGGCATACGTTCGTCCGGACCTAGTAACTAGGTTAACATACAGTTCGTAGGACTATGGGACTGCTTTGTCATTCTCTTACCGGTAAGGTTAAGGTATCTCGATCACTATGCGCCCCTCAGTTAGGGGTACCTCAATCGTTAGCTCCTTCTCCTCGTCCGGGCTATTAGACAAAGGTTTGTTCACAAGTGTAGGAATGGATTCACTTGTTTCGGTATTCAATGCTGAGAGTTCTTTGTCCCAGTCGATGATAACCTCAGATATGGTGGCCACTATGCTGGTACTATCGGCATACACAATCAAACCTGCTTTCGCCATGCTGGGAACCCTTTCTTTCATTAGGGACAAGGGTAGTAATTCATCAGTACGATAATACCCCGCTTTCACTATGGCGTTATAAATGTCAACAGTATATACCCTCTCACTCTTGATTCAACAAGCATCGAAAGTAGATATGGCATTAACTCTATTTTTGTGCTCGCGTGACGGGTTGTTTTGGACATTTAGCTTGAATGTCTGAAACAAAAAGGCTTTGGTATCGAGCAAGTTTTGGATTCGGTGTTTGAGAGTATAACAATCGTCTATCGAATGTCCTATCTCACCTACGTGATAGTCACATTTCTTAGACGGATCGTAATTCGAAAAGTTTTCTGAGTTGGGACGTTTTGGTTTGGTAGAAAGCAGGTTTTTCTTTCGGAGTATGGCCAGGACTTGAGAAAGGGAGCAAGGCAGTGGAGTGAATTGCCTTTTCTTATATCGCTTCAGAGGCTGGCGACTTGAGGTCGGCTATTGCTTACTACTCATTTGGATTGTCCAGGGAGGATGAACGGTCTGGGTGTATGCAATATTCCCATCCGTTGGGGATTCCTTCTCTTTTCTTGTATTAAGTCTTTTGCTTGTGGAAGCAGGGTCTGTGAACCATCCGTCACGCAATCCCATTTCAATTGGTTCGCCTACAGGAACAAGATGATTAAGAGATTCTGTAGTGGATCCAACCAGACGGTGTCTATATTCATACGGAAGAGACTTAATGAACAACTTCACTTGTTCATGATCAGTGAGTTGTGGGGTAACCTGGGCGGCCAAGTTTCTCCATCTGGTGGCATACTCTTTGATGGACTCACTCTTCTTCTTTTCAGTGTGCTCCAGATCGTCACGAGTAAAGGTGACATCGAGGTTGAATTGATACTGCTTGAGGAATGCATCAGCGGCATCATCCCAAGATTTAAAAGCATCAACATCTTTTGACATATACCATATCAAAGCTGGCCCCGTCAGACTTGCCTAAAAGGTCTGAATCATGAGGGGTTCATTATTAACGTACTGAGTCATCTGCATATGATACATGTGCAAATGGTATCTGGGGCATGAGGTGCCATCATATTTCTCCAATTTTGGCATCTTAAACTTTTCTGGTATTTTGACCCGTTTGTATATAGACAGGTCAAGTGAGATAGCATGTTGTGGGCCTTGTAGCTGTTTCAGCATCTCCTCAACCTTTGCAAGGCATTTGTCATGTTCTGTCATCGGTGCACTTTTAGGTTTAGTCTTCTTGATAGCCAGGGGAAGCGGATCGTCCTCTAGCAGGGGCATTTTACTATCGCTAGCGGAGGCTTGTCTTTTCCAGTAAACGGCAGTGGTAACATCACCTCAATTGCTGCAGGCGTGGGTGTAAGCTTGTCATTGATGAATTCTATTTGCTTGGTGAAGTTTTCAAAAGCATTGAAAACCATCTTCATTTTGTTTTCCATATTATTGTGATTAACGTTTTCTTCGGCCATTTTTTGTAACTACTTGTGAAAACGTTGAAATGAATTAATATAATGCCTGATAAAGAATCATTTCATAACCTAATCATAATATTATTGCATTTTTCTGTATTTGCAAAGAAAAAAACGAGAAAAAAGGTTTTTATTAATATCAACATTACAGGTGGCGTCCTCAGGGTTTGAACCCCGGTCGCCTCGGACCGTTTCGCTCATCCCCGGATACCACTGGGCCGAAGGCCACTGTGGTGTCATTAAGGCGCAAAACAAATTATTTATATAATAAAAAACGGTCTGAGTTATATTAACATTAGTACAACATATAAACACTTTTGAAGAAGAAAACCAAAACCCCTAAACATAAATACTAGAAAAATACAAAAGATAGGAGCTTTTAACAAAAAAGACACCCTTCCCGGTTGTTCATTCTATAAATGATGGGGAAACTACAGTCTCTCGGAGTCACTTATTTTCATGGACAAGCTCTGTAATAAGCGTATCCTTCGTCCCCATAGTCCTTTCGAGATGATCGATTTGTGCTTGGCGACTGGACTTGTTGGTTACATCCGGGACCTTTGGCTGTAGATCTACCGGGATTTGATGATGTAAAATGTAGAATAGAGAGGCATGATGGACCTTTTCCTGCCCCTTCAATAGTCTGGGCACCATAATTCTCATGCTAGCATTCAGTCCACACCCCTTGGATGGTAGGAATTTCGCCAGCGTAGTTGTAGTTCGAGCAGGTGGATCAAACTCAAAATAAGTTTGTCTTGAGAGGTGACAAAATCTCCTAAAGGGCTCTATACTAGCGGGCTACCCAGTAGGGGTAGTACGAAGTGGCGCCAGATAAACCGAGCAGTGGAACAAGGTTGTGGAATCTGTGGGCATAACGAGTCTGACCCTCATGGAACCATTTAGTGTGCCATAAGAATGCTTTGTGATCGGGGTCTTTCAAAAAGTTTATCCAAGTAGCGTAATCCTTATCAGGGAAATTATTTTTTAAGATCTCAAATCTTTTATCGGGTGCATGAATTCGTCGATTTCAAAAAGCTACATGAGGTGCCCAAATTCTCTGAAATAGGATAAAAACCAAATTTGCAAAATTTCTAGGGCGGCCCACATGATTTTCTCATAATTTTACTTAAAACGATTAAGAGACAAAAATGTTTCCACCAGAACCAAATTAACATAACTCAAGTTGGTGCAAATTTGTTTGGCCACATACACAATCGAGGGGTTTATTGAATTTTTGCGGTTGGGAAAAATGACACACCCAATAAAAGTAATGATAAAAATTTTGGTTTTTTGGCTCATAGGTTGACTTTCAAAGCATTCATTTAAGAAAAACCCGGGGCATGCATTACAATGAGCTTTAATGACTCTTTTCACCGTATCGCTCTTGGTTCGCAAAAGCTGGGAAAATTCGGGTAGAGGGGGACACACCCAAAAGTGGTTTAATGAGTTTTGATCTCAAAGGCTTTCCCATGACAACACTATATTCTTTTAGAGTCGGGGTCATCTCAAATTTACCAAATATGAAAGTAGATATCTGTGGGCACCAGAAATGTGCTAATGCTTGCATCATGCTAGAATGGATGTTGATTTTGAGCAGTAGAAGTAATCGACCAATCATCGCTTTAACATACTATTGGCCATTCTGATCGAGTTGGTCCCACTATACCATAAGTTCTTTTTTAGGAGTAGGGACGAATTGGACATCTACTCTTCCCATATGATATAGAATGCAATCAACGGGTGTCTTAACAATAACAAGTCAAATAAATAAGTAGATTGCATAATAAAATAAGAAGGGATAGAATATATACCTTTTACTGAACCATGTCAATCACAACAACATACACATGAGAAGTGAGGTTCGATTTCTATTTAGACTGGTTCAACAAAATGAAATTAAAAGGGTGCCTGACCGTCGCAGTCTTGCGTTAGTGTCAAGTCATTTTAACCTCGGCCAAATCGAAAAGAATATCTTATAGTCACAAGAATAGCGGTTAAAGATATCTCTTTACGATTTTTTAGAAATAAATTTCGGGGAAAAGAAAGGCAACCTCTACATTGCGGGCTCACATTCAAGGTCATATCTCTCTTAACACCATCCTAAAATGCCCTATCGCAGCCCAGGTCCGGCAGTGTAGTTGTGTGTGCAACAGTATAGTGCTAAATTATTAAAGCATGCACAACAAATCATAAACAATCAATTCGAACCTACAAGAACAAATAACACCTTAATGTCAGGATGATACCCGGAGTCCTCGTTGCCAAACAAAAAAATATTTCGAACAAGACAAAAATTTTGGCTTAAGTCACTTTTTTTTAAAAAAAAATTCCCCAGTGAAGTCGTCAGTTTGCTGCGACCGACCTCCTGATTTTTTTATCGAGCATGTAAAAAAATGGAGGCTCGCCTAGTACGTGCTAAGTCTAGGTTCATAACTTAACTCGGGCTCTCCTAAGCCCATACCATATCGTGACTTAGGATTTAGATTTCTTAACATGCAAGTGGTTTATAACATAGAGTCGTCACTAATTGATGTGGGGTAGGTCAATTAGAAACTCAAATAGAGTGATGGGAGAATCACCCTATTTCTATGAGCCAAAAATTAACTGAGTTCGGGGACTTAGTTACACTAGTTGAATATCTAATGCCCTTTTAGAACCTTTTTACCCTGTTCATTTCTGAAAACGTTTGTTAGGTAATTTGGATTGATTTTAGGGCCTTTCTCCTAACATGTGAGGTGATTAAATGAGTGCATAATAAAAAACGATTAGCAGTCTAAAACAGATGTACAACCTAAGGTTCTAATCCTAACTAAGGCAACCAACACAACAAACCATGCAATTTAGTCTAATTAAAAACATGCATGATAACAACACAACAGTAGTAACATGCCAAAAAAATACCATATGATCCTATAGATTTGTCTAATTAAAACATGGCGATTTATGCAATTAAAACAACATGCATAATAATACAATAATAAATTAAAACACTCAAATTTGCCACATAATTCGGAAAAGAAGAAGAAAAAACTAAAGTAAAATAAAAATTAAATTAAATTTTTTTTAAAATACGGAGAAATTTTTTTTATTTTTTTAAATTTTTTAAAATATAATAAAATATAAATATAATATTAAAACCGGGTCAGGTTGGTTGGATCTGACTTAGGGTCAACGGATCCGACCTAGGGCATTAACCCGGGTCAGATCGGTTGATCTGGGTCGGTTTGAACCCCTGTGCACAGATATGTGGGGACGCCAGCGGAGCCAAAATTGGCCTTCTGCCGGCTGACCTAGATCGGTGCCACCCCCAAATCGACCTCTGGAGGTTGTCCCCGAGCCTCTTCCATTTCCCGACATCCCAGTTACTGGCCGGTGGCTGAAAAACAAACCAACCTCTTCAAGGCATTTCGTCGAGCAGGTGGGGGGCATGACCAAAATCGAGAGATTTCAACCTCCTCCGGCAACTCGGTCAACTCCAACGGCTGCGGCTCACATTCAACGGCGAGTGGGGACCTGGACCAACAACGGTATGGCTGGGATTTGTGCAAAATGATCGGTGCAAGTCCCAGACAAACTGGACAAGAAAACAGGGGAAAACAGAGGGTACTCTCATCGGTCGACGGCATGTCGGGGCGGCTTTCCGGCTACTCTATGGGTGACGGCGACGCTGCAAGTTGTCTTTCTTGCTCCTGTGGATTCTCAGTTTGCTTCCTCTCTCCCTCTATTCTCTCTCTTCTCTCTCTGTTCTCTCTCTCTATGTTATTTTTTTCTTTCATAGTCGACCCCCTCTCTGTCTCTCTCTCCGGTTTTTATAGTGGTCAAGAGCCACTGTTTCAGCTTCCTTACGTTGGCTGACGATGGCTTGCACCGGCCTACACCGCTTGAAGACTTTTGTGGCCATTTATAGGTCGGTGAAAGGAAGGGCGGCCGGTTCAGTGAGGGGGAGCAGAGAAAGAAGGGGGGAAGAGGAGGCCCGGGAATTCCGGGCGGACGAGATTGGCCATTAAGGCTAATCCCTTTGGCATGCTCCCCTGGCCTTCCTTTGGCCTGATGGGGACAGCGCGGCCGTTGCTCTGCCGTTCATCACCCTACAGCTAGAACAGGGGCGAACAGGGGAAGGAGAGTGACAGGCTGGTGGGGGGAAGAAGGAAGGAAGGGGCTGGGCCGGCGCAAGGGGAGAAGGAAGAAAGGGAAGTTGGGCCGACGTTGAGGGGAAAGAAGAAGAAGGAAGAAAGAGCTGGGCCAAGCCAGGCCCAACTCACGCTGGGAGGAAAGAAAAAGGAAGAGGGCGGGCTGGGCCAGTGTAGGGGGAGAAAGAAAAAAGAAAAAAGTGGGCCAGGTCAGCCTAGCCAACCCAGCCCGACTCAAATTTTTTTTTTTCTAATAGATCTTATTAATACAAATGTGCCTAATTTCGTACACGGACATGGTATATCTTTAAAACAAATAAATTCAAAATTATTCATTTTAAAAGGAGGCATATGTTGACACTCAAAATTACTCATAGTGAGAGCAAACTGATTGCAAGTCACAAAGGACAAAACACAGCCCACATAGCATGAATCCGAAGAAAGGCCATAAGTTAGGCCCAGAGGATTTGGAGTAGTTATCGACAAGACACGTCATGGAAGTGTTGACAGGTTTACAAGTCTAAAATCATGAGCCCTGCACATGACGTCGACAAGTCCAAGATCACAAGCCTTGCACATGATGTCGATAAGTTCAAGATCACGAGCTTTCCATGTGATGAATTAAGCACATGATGTTACATGATAAATAAATTCATTTCCATGTGTCGAAAGGAAAAGACATAACCGTGGGCGTGAAGATCAAGGAAGCAAAATAGCAAAATGTGAGAAACAACAGGAAATAAGGAGACACGTGGAAAAAAATCAGCTATTACATGATGCCTAAGGGGTGTAAGTAACATTGACAAGTCAGGAAGTGGTTGAGAAGTAGCTGATCAGGCTGCTCTATAAATACTCAAGGATTTCCGACGTAGAAAAAATCTCCACCCAACACAACACATCTTTTATTTATCTTTACTTTTAGCACTTTAAGAGTAGTCGTAATTACAATTTTCAGATTTCACATCGTAGATTTAATTCCGGTAAGAGTCTTTCTCAGGTCCAGCATTGTTGATTAAATTCCAGTGTTATGTCACCAGTTCAGTGTCGTCGATTAAATTCCGGCGTTGTGATTGGAATATAGCTGTTGATTAGATTCCAGCTATATTCCCTCAAGTCACGTCATTGATTAGATTCTGGTGTACCTTGAATTGCAATGTCATATATTAATTGTGTTGTTGATCAGATTCTAACATAGCTTAGTCTCGGCATTTGCAAGTTGTCATCTCATTGTCAGTACTGTCAAGTTTAGTGTATTATCGAGCTAAGTTGTTAGGCATAAGTTGGGCTTAATAAATGCATTTGACATTTTTTATCCGAGCTTGATTCAAAACTCTAGTCTTCTCTAATAAAATCCGAAGCGCAGTGTTCAGTGAAAGATTTTTAACGGGATTAAATCGGTGAAACACCTCGTTAAGAATAGCCGACAAATGAATCCTTTACGTTTGCCTCTCTTAAATTCTGTGATGGACTTATTCCTCATCGAGCATGAAAATTCTGTTGACCCGAAACTTGATGCTAGTTCAATTTCAGAGCAAACACAGTAAATAATATGGGACCAAAATAACCCAAGAGAGATCTCCCTTTTGATTTGAAGGGAGAGTTTATTGCATTTGGAACAGAAGTCCTGATGTCTCTGGCACTGGGCCAAAGGCTTCTAGGGATTTAACAACGATAGAAACATAAGCAATTATTCCCACTGCAAACCCCCCCGGGATGCTTATCACCATAGTATTTGTCACAAAAGGCTTGACACGGACCAGCCTGGCAACCGCCCGGTGCTGTCCCATACAGCACGCATCTACGCTCGGCCTCCACTTCATAATTGCCTGTCATTAGGAGACAAAACTTCAAACGATTGAACCCGTAAAGAAAACACAATCTTGTTATAAGTTCCTTAATCATGACGTATCATCCTTCTTCGAGAAGGAAATCGAAGATGGTGAAAATGGGAGAGGGATGAAGAGAGAAACGATTACACATAGTGAAGAGGAGAAAAACTAGAAGCATTGCGGCCACGGAGGGTCTCTTCATGTTCATGTCTCCAGATATTTCAGAAGGCTCAACTATATTGATCAGTTCCTCTTATTCTATATGCTTTCCTTGGAAACCATTGTGTGTAACCATGTGCTCCTATTTATAGGCTCAAGTTATCACAGTCATTGTTGAAATCCCACAGGCACGCCGCTTTTGGAAGGAAATATCAGAATATTTATGAGTTTATACTTTCAATCCATCAAAATCGGCAGGCCATTTATGTTCAAGGATGGCGCAAAATATCTGGTTTTTTATGGTTTAATATTTATTGATGTGGTAAGTCTCTATTGAACCTGTGGGCACTTTTTTGACTTAAGGTGTTTTTAAATGTTATTTTGACCAGCAATTTACTTCTCGTGCATACTAATAGAAGTACTAAGAGCTGAGTCAAGTTTCATCAAATGCCTTTCTTTAACTGGTTATACTTACAAGGAAGATTCATTTACTATCTAATTCAACAATTTCAATCACTTGAGTGTTGTAACTCTTTTCTAGATAACTTGAGTGTCGTTTATTAAAAAAAAAAGTTCACTTGAGTATTATAATTGTCAATCGATCACTTGAGTGCCTTAAATTTTTTAAAACATTCATCCCAAGAGTCAAAAATCCAATGTAGTGCGGCACTTGGGATGAACACTTCTAAATATTTATGGCACCGGAATGACTGATTGGAAAGTTATATGACATCATAGTGATTGGACTCAAATAAGTCATGTACAAAAGTTATGGTATTCAAGTGGGTGCCATATAAAAATTATGGCAATTGTGGTGTCATTTTCCCGAAAAAACATTACATGGTAAGTAGACTTACCTAGTTTGCTATTATATGTTGAATTTTGAATCAGCAAAATTCAAACCACAAAAAGACAAATTCTAATTTCGATATGTCACCAAAGATAATGATTTTTAGGCTCCGTTCGTTTTACGGAAAATTACTTCAGGAAAAACATTTTTTGGATTTTCCAGTATTCGTTTTATGGAAAATAACTTCCCACGGAAAACATTTTCCTTCCTATGGACAAAATACCTTCACTTTTAAGGAAAATGACTTCCTCTTTCTCGAAAGAGGAAAACATTTTCCTTCTTCCTCTTCTTCTTTCACCATTTATTTTCAATATTTTCTTCTTCTTTTTTTTCCTTCTTCTTCTTCTCCCTCAACCGGTTGCCAACAACCTACCGGCGAAGAAGAAGAAGGAAAAAGAAAATTATTTTTTTTTAAAAAATAAAATTAGAAATTATTAAAAGTATTGCAAAGAGGAAAATCTTTTCCATACCGAACAACGGAAAATATTTTCCAAGACTTTTTAGATTTCAGGCGAGCATCCGAAAATTGTGTCATTTTCTAGGAAAAGGACTTGGAAAATATTTTCAGAAACGTAACATTTTTCGCGAAATGAATGAAGCCTTAAATTAACTCCCATCCTGAATTCTTATAATTCATTTAAATTCACTTACATTTTATTTCGATCGCTCCTTTCCTATATACCAAACGACCTAAAGATTTTTATTTAGCTTAATCCCTTCTTTATCTGCTTAGCTATTCCCCTTACAATTTGTGGAATCATGATCATGCTCAACGCACTTACACTAAAATCAGGAGCATTGTCTTCTTCACATTGACTCGACAGCATACTTTGGGCATGACTTGTGTCACTTGATTGCTATGCTTGTACAATTATGCTAAAAAGTCCAAACAAACAATTTAAACTATTACGTAAAGACGGATGCTTTATGAGTGCAAGACCATTACAAACCCTCAATGCAGTTCCATACAATAAACATGACTAATCCATAAATTCAAACTTGACTACAATACCATACGTGTTGGAAAAACCCAACAAAAGAAAAAGCTCTAATCTTTTGGTTAGGCGGAGCAAAGTTGTACATGAGAATAAAGTCATTATAGATGATATATGTTAGGAATCGGTGCATAATCACAACGAAATAGAGATTAGAAGTGAGAAGAAGAAATCAAGACACAAGGTTTCATCCCGGTTCACCCTTAAACTAGGGTTACGTTTAGCAGATAATTCAACTATAATGAGCACATCACACCTCTTTGTTACATCTCTTAATTACAAGAGAAAGAGAATATATATAGATAATAATTTGATTCAAAATAGGAAACACACCCCAACAACATAAACAAGCTAGGATTTTGGATATTTTTCCATCCAATAAAATACAAGCTATGATTGCCTCTCCTTGTTTTATCATTAATTTCCTCTTCCTTTAGTTTCTAGTGAAAGTAAAGAGATTTTGAAAGGATATTATCTGAAGATATATATTGCAGTCTAATGAGATCTGAAAATAAGCTTGTCTTGGTACGTCGGAATATGTAACCAATTTGGTCACCAACGGATCGCTCAACAATAGACCTATCAAAATGGGCTATAGACCCATTTATTAATTCATTTTTATGGGCTAAATTATTATATGGGTTAGTAATATTCAATAAATAGGTCATAAAGGGTTTCGACCCAACTCTATGGGTTGTAAATGGGTTTAATATAAGTGTCCCCAACTCTATGGGTTGTAAATGGGTTTAATATAAGTGTTAAATGGGTTCATAACTTACTTAAATGTAACCCATCTATATGACTCTCTCTTTTCACTTTATGTTGATCTCGAGCTTGCTCACGCCTTGTTTTCACCTTAGTTTGGGCATGAGTTTTCCTAAACTTGGTTAAATATATAAGTATTTTAGCAATATGTATTGGGTCAGGTATAGGTTAAGTATAGATCACTAGATTTGTGTTACATGAAAATTGATCAAAATGAATTTAATGGGTCAATTTGGATTGAATCATTATCGACCAAACCCACCCATTTGAGAGATCTACTCAACAATAAAATAATCATTAGAAATATAAGTAGAAAAAGGGAGCCACAAGAAAGTGAAGAAAGAAATTTTCTTCCTTTGTAAACTTTTAGATGAATTTGGTTTACCAACTGAACATCCCCAAAAAGGTGCGGCTTTTCCATTGGATTCAGGGCAAGATTTACCTACTGGAGGATAGCAGCATTAAGTGGCAGTATTTGAGGCCTTTCCTATCACCCTCTTGTCACAATAGCTCACATCTTCTTTCGTAAGCCAAAAGCTCACTGAAGGAATTAGATTGCTGCGAATTCTCAAAAGCAATTCCACATACATGCTAGAGCTTCCCTAGTTTTCACTTGCAAATGGGTTTGTGGCAAGTTGAGTGAGCAAAACTAAGGTGAGCTAGAGAATTGCCCTTCTTTTTTGCCTTAGTTCATCACATTCGATTATTAACGCCCCAAACCCAATGCTTTCGAGGTGCCAGTGGGGTTTAGTGGGCACTCTTCTTTACCCAGTGGCTTCCAGTTACAACAGATTAAAGAGGCAAAGCCCCACATGCAACCGAACCACGAAGAATTTCGTTGCCATCTTCTTTATGTATCTTCTGTCTGCAGAGCTAATCCCTTCAGGGAATTATTATTCCTTGATGTAATTCATGATATCGTAATACCATGGTTTACCATCGGATTCCTCGGTCACGGTCTTGCAATGAGCCGGTTTGGTCATGAATTCAATCTTTAGAGGCTCTATTTCCGAACCATTGGTAACTTGTAACATAAATGATAGTGTAGCCAGTGTATCGGCGAATTGATTATGAGATCCAAATAGGTATTCAAACGAGATCTCGTTGAATTCTGAAACCAATTTTTCCATATAGTCATGATAGGGCACTAGTTTAATATCCCTGGTCTTCCATTCACCCACAGTCTGGAGTATGATTAAGGCAGAATCGCCAAACACTTTTAGTTTGGCTATTTTTATATCAATTGCTGCTTGTAAATCGAGAATACATGCTTCATACTCGGCAATATTGTCAGTGCAAGGAAACACCAATTTCGCGGTTACAGGATAATGCTGCCTATCTAGGGATATCAAGACTACCCCAGTGCCAAAGCCAGACAGGTTTACCGCACCATCAAAAAACATGGTCCATGTATGCTCCTTCATTGATAAAATACGGTCATCTGGGAGATCACCCTCATGTGTTTCCCCAGGGCATTCAGCTAGCATATCAACGATCACCTGACCTTTCACAAATTTCTGTGATGATGTTTGGATGTCAAATTTTGAAATTAGAATTTTCCATTTGACTAATTTTCCCACTAACGCCAGTCGGTTAAGCAAATACTGGATAGGGTCATTTTCAGTTACAAGGAACGTCTGATGGTGCAAAGTATATTGTCGGAACCTATGCAACACCCATACCAATGCGACACATGTTTTTTTTCTGATTCGGAATAATTCTATTCCAAAATGGTGAATTTCTTACTCAGATAATAGATGGCTTGTTCATTTCCATCATCAAAGTGGCTTTGGGCCAACAGGACTCCTAACGATTCACTATGAATCATTAAATAGAGAGTTAGAGGATACCCTAGGACTGGTGGAACTAGTACCGAGGGATTCATCAAATACTGTTTCAGCTTTTCAAGTGCTTCCCGACAATCCTCATCCCGATTAATCTGAGCATCTTTCTTGAGAAGTTTGAAGAAAGGTTGTGAAGTCTCAGAGAGTTGGGAGATGAATCGAGCAATGTAATTCAACCTTTCCAAAAGGCTTCTGACCTCCCTCACTGTGGACGGGGGTTGCAGTTCACATATTGCTTTGATTTTTGAGGGGTCGACCTCGATCCCCTTGCTACTCATGATAAACCCAAATAACTTACCAGAGGTCGCCCCAAACACGCACTTTGCAGGGTTCAGGAGTAATTTGAACTTGCGTAACTGATTGAATAGCTTCTTCAAGGCTTCAATGTGGTCCTCTCCGCATCTAGTCTTAGCGATCATTTTATCAACATAGACTTCAATTTCTTTGTGCATCAGGTCATGAAAGAGAGTGACCATAGCACGTTGGTATGTTGCCCCGGCATTCTTCAAACTAAAAGGCATAACCCTGTAATGAAAGGTCCCCCATGGAGTGATGAATGCCATCTTCTCCTTGTCTTTATCATTCATCCTTATCTGGTTGTACCCGGAGAATCTATCCATAAAAGAAAATAATTTGAATCCAGCAGTGCTATCCATAAGGACATCTATGTAAGGGAGCGAAAAATCATCTTTTGAACTAGCCTTATTCAAGTCACGATAATCAACACAAATTCAAATTCGACCATCCTTCTTCTTCACTGGCACGATGTTTACTACCAATCAGGGTATTGTGAAACCTCGATGAACTCTACTTTTAACAGCTTCATCACTTCTTCTTCGATCTTTTTCGATAGCTCGAGTTTAGTCTTTCGTAACTTTTGCTTTCTGGGAGGCATGTCGGGATTGGTAGGCAAACTGTGCTCGACAATCCGAGGGTTTGGTCCTGGCATATCAGAATAAGACCATGCGAAAACGTCTTGATAATCCTTGAGAAGAGCAATCAGACATATAGCTTTATCTTCGAGAAGGTTGGTCCCAATCTTTACTTCTTTTGGATCTTAAGTGCTGCTCAAATTTATGGTAATAGTATCTTCGGTTGTAAGGGGCTTAAATTGTTCATGTTGCTCCCAATTTCTTCGGATTTCAGCGGGGTCATCACTTGAATTATCAGAATCGCTGCTGTCAATATCTACATCATCAAGCTGGACCGCACTAACTCCTTTACAAGTCGCGAGATTATGCCTTCCTTTTTGTGGCTGGATATCATCAACGGGCCGGTTTGGGATACTACCTCATACCCTCAAAACATTATTTATTTACAACACATGGTTTTACAACCTCAAAAGAGGGAGAGTTCAAAAAGACATTTCTTCCAATAGAAATGATAACAAAAAACAAAATACAAGGATAGCCCCTTTTTCCAGGGATTCAAGCAAAAGATATGAGAGGAAATCTACTCAAGCGGGCTTACACCCATTCCCTCCACTGCTCCTTCGTCTATTGCACCAACGAAAAAATCTTCGAAAGTATCGTTCCAGGAATCTAGCTCATCGCCCCTTCTCTTTACTAGTTTTAGCTTTTCCATGTCGCCCCATCCACTAGGAATGTTATTCTGCTCGTCTTCATGAAAACTTGATGGCATATGGTAGTCAACGTAATAGTCAAACTTACCACTGGGCTCGCCCAGGGTATCCATAATTGCCTTCCCCTTACGTGTTTTATCAGAAAGCTCAAGAGCAGCAGCACGAATGCTAGGTACCACCAAGAGATCATTTTCACCATGACACAGCCATGGGGCACGAAAAGTGAATGCCCTAGTATCCAGTAGGTCTTGAACTCTATTCTTCAGAGTATCGCAATCATCTAGTGAGTGCCCGATCTCTCCCAAATGACAGTCACAAGATTTGGAGAGATCATAGTTAATGAAGTAATCAGGAGTAGGGTATCTTGGCCTCCTTATGATTAGCCCCTTCTTCAAGAGGATAGGGAATATCACATTCATGGATTTGGGAACTGGCGAGTATCGCCGTACATTGCTTTGCCACTATAAGAGCTGGACATCTCACCAAATCATGTTAAGAAGAACTCCTGAGGGAGGGTTTTCTTCCGAATCGCTTACTTGGGTCACTTATTCCTAATCGGGCATCGACGGTGACATGTGCGCAATTTGGCCGATAGTATCCATAAAGGAGGTGAGCAAATTTCGTAGCTCACTTAACTGATATTGCAAACGTGCAAACAAATCAGGTGGATTTGCACTCATTTTTTAAGTCGAGTCTTCATGTATGGTCCTTATGAAGATGTCGTCAAATAGGGAGACCATATTATCCAGCGTTTCTTCTCGTCCATAATCTTCTTCAATCGGTAGCTTGTCTAGGTTTCGATATCGGTCAACAACAATATTTACAGGAAGTGACGAGGAACTTGGATGATTTAAACATTCGGCAGGCTGCTTAAACCCCTCACCGGATTGTTCCAAGAGGTTAAAGTAAATTTTTTCATCCTGCAATAATTTAGTAGGTGGTGGGAAGGTCTCCCAAATATGGGGAAGTAACAAATCAACTTAACTCTTCATGCGCCCTTTGTTAACCTATGGGTTTCCTCCGCGATACCCTAGACCGGCTGTATGATGATTCCTGGTTGCCTGAATAGGCTCTCAGATACCCCAGCCTCCTTTGCCGAATCCTTTACCTGGGGTAAAGTCATTCCCAACCATAACCTTCCCTACCATGATTGAGGCTTTTGACATATCAGGAATAGGGGAGGAAGTTCCTCGATACCCATACACGGTTAACACGAGCTCAATGGACTGATAACTAGATTTCACCTTGCCACTTGGCTCGACATGCGGAATGGTAGCTTCTTGATAGATTCGATGGTCTTCTTCACTAACAACTGTGATCAGTTTCCCTTGGGCTATAAACTTCACACTTTAGTGAAGGCTTGAGGGTACGGCTCCAGCAGAGTGAATCCAGGGACGGCCCAGCAGAAAGCTAAACGCAATAGAGATGTCCATTACCTGAAATAGAATACTGAATATTGTTGGGCCAATCTGGACATTAAGGTCAATCTCACCCATGGTGTCTTTCTTCATCTTGTCAAATGCTCGGACGAATGTTTTGGAGGCACAAAGCTTAGACATATCCACATTGAGACTGTGCAAGGTTGCCAGCAAGCAAATGTTCAACACAGATCCATTGTCTATTAGAACTCGAGCTACATGGGAGTTTCTACATTTAATGGAGATGTAGAAACCCTTGGCATATCCCCTACTTTCAGCGGGAAATTCATCTTTCGAGAATGTTATATGATCCTTCAAAAGGATGGACCCCACAAATGCTTCTAACTTGACATGGTCAATTGTCTTTAGGACATTTACTTCACTAAGTACCTTCATAAGAGATTTCTGATGCTTCATGGACGTTTGAAGTAGCTCTAACAAAGAAATCTAGGCGAGCAATTTGCGTAACTAGTCCACCACATTGTATTCACTGGCTTTGACAATGGCCAGGAATTGTTTGGTTTGTTCATCAATGACAGGCTTTGGAGGCGATACGTTAGCTTGGGTATACGTTCGTCCGGACCTAGTAACCAAGTCAACATCCAATTCGTAGGACCATTGGACTGTTTTGTCATTGTCGTACTGGTAAGGCTGAGGTATCTCAATCACTATGTGCTCCTCGGTCAGGGGTACTTCAATCGTCAACTCCTCTCCCTCGTCTGGGCTATCAAACAAAGGTTTGTTCACAAGTATGGGGATGGATTCACTTATTTCGGCATTCAATGCTGAGAGTTCTTTGTCCCAATCAATGATAACTTCAGAGATGGCGGCCACTATGCTGGTACTGTTTGCATACACAATCAAACCTGCTTTCGCCATGCTAGCAACCCTTTCTTTCATTAAGGATAAGGGTAGTTCTTCACCAGTAGAATAATACCCTACTTTCACTAGGGCGTGATAAACGTCAACAGTGTATACCCTCTTACTTTTGATTCAACAAGCATCGAAAATGGATATGGCATTGATTCTGTTTTTATGTTCGGGTAGCGAGTTGTTTTGGACATTTGGCTTGGATGCCTGAAACGAAAAGGCTTTGGTGTCAAGCAAGTTTTGGATTCGATGTTTAAGGGTATAGCAATAATCTGTCGAATGTCCTATCTTGCCCATGTGATAGTCACATTTCTTGGACGGATCGTAATTCAAAAAGCTTTCTGAGTTGAGACATTTTGGCTCTGTAGAAAGTAATTTTTTCTTCCAGAGTATGGCCAGGACTTGAGAAAGGAATCTAGGCAGTGAAGTGAATCACTTTTTCTTATATCGCTTCAGAGGCTGGCGACTTGAAGTCGACCGCTGCTTACTATTCATCTGGACTGTTCGAGGAGGATCAACAGTTTGGGTGTATGCGATGTTCCCATCCGTCAAGGATTCCTTCTCTTTTCTCATGTTGAGTTTCTTGCTTGTGGAAGCGGGGTCTGTGAACCATCCATCACACAATCCCATTTCAATTCGTTCACCCACAGGAACAAGAAAATTAAGAGATTCAGCAGTGGCACCAACCAGGCGATGTGTATATTCATACGGAAGAGATTTAATAAATAACTTTACTTGTTCATGATCAGTGAGTTGTGGGGTAACCTGGGTAGCCAAGTTTCTCCATATGGTGGCATACTCCTTGAAGGACTCACTATTCTTTTTTTCAGTGCGCTCAAGATCGTCACGAGTAAAGGTGACGTCGAGGTTGAATTGATACTGCTTGAGGAATGCATCAGCAGCATCATCCTAAGATTTAAAAGTATCTACATCTTTTGACATATATCATGTCAAAGCTGGCCCCGTCAGACTTGCCTGAAAGGTCTGAATCATGAGGGGTTCATTGTCAATGTACTGAGTCATCCGCACATGATACATGTGCAAATGATGTCTGGGGCATGAGGTGTCGTCATATTTCTCGAATTCTGGCATCTTGAACTTTTCTGGTACTTTGACCTATTTGTATATGAATAGGTCAAGTGGGACAGCATATTGCAGGCCTTGTAGCTGTTTTAGCATCTCCTCGACCTTTGCAAGGCGTTTGTCATGTTCTACCATCGGTGCACTTTCAGGTTCAACCTTCCTGATAGCCAGGGGAAGCGGATCATCCTATAGCAGGGGCATTTTACTGTTGCTGGCGAAGGCTTTATCTTTTCCAGTGGACGGTGGTGGTAACATCACCTCAATTGCTGCAGGCGTAGGCGTGAGCTTACCATTGATGGATTTTATTTGCTTGGTGAGGTTTTCAAGTGCATTGAAAACCATCTTCATTTCGTTTTTCATATTATCGAGACGGACATTTTCTTCGGCCATTATTTTTTGTAACTACCTGTGAAAACGTTGAAATGAATGAATATAATCCCCAATAAAGAATCATTTCATGACCTAATCATAATATTATTACATAGTTTCTTTATTTGCAAAGAAAAACATGAGAAAAGGATTTTATTAATATCAACATTACAGGTGGCGTCCTCAAGATTTGAACCCCGGTTGCCTCAAACCGTTGCGCTCATTCTCGAATACCACTAAGCCGAAGGCTGTGGTGGTGTCATTAAGGCGGAAACAATTTATTTATATAATAAAAGTGGTCCGAGCTATATTAACATTAGTACAACCCATAAACACTCAAAAAAAAGAAAACCAAAACCCCTAAACATAAATAATATGAAAGGCAAAGGCTTCTAACAAAAGAGTGCCCTTTCTGGATGTTCATTCTATAAATGATGGGGAAGCTACAGTCTTTCGGAGCCACTTATTTTCTCGGACAAGCTCTGCAATAAGTGTATCCTTCGTCTTCACAATCCTTTCCAGATGATCGATCTGTGCTTAGCGACTAGGCTTGTTGATTACATCCGGGACCTTTGGCTGTAGATCTGCTGGGATTTAATGATGCAAAATGTAGAACAGAAAAGCATGGTGGACCTTTTCCTGCCCCTTCAATAGCTTAGGCACTAGAATGTTCTCAGGCTGACATTTAGTCAATACCCCTTGGATGGCACGAATTTCGTCAACGTAATTATAGTTCGAGCGGGTAAATTGAACTAGAAACATGTCTGTCTTGAGGAGTTGCGGGATCTTCTGAAGGGCCCTGTATTGGCGGGCTACCCGGTAGGGGTAGTATAAGGTAACGCCGAATAAACCGAGTAGCAGAATGGGGTTGTGAAACTGGTGGGCATAACGAGTCTGACCCTTATGAAGCCATTTAATGTGCCATAAGATTGCCTTGGGATCGGGGTCTTTCAAAAAGTTTATCCATGTAGCATAATCCTTATCAGGAGAATTATTTTTTAAGACCTCAAATTTTTGTATCGGATGCATGAGGTCGTCGATTTCAAAAACCTGCATGAGGTGCCCAAATCCTCTCAAATGAGATAGAAACCAGATTTGTAAAATTTTTGGGGCGGCTTGCATGATTTTATCATTATTTTGTTTAAAATGATTTAGAGACAAAAATGTTTCTTCCAGAATCGAATTAACATAACTCAAACAGGTGCAAATTTTTTTGGCCACATATGCAGTCGAGGGGTTTATTGAATTTCTGTGATGGGGAAAATGACATACCCGATAAAAGCAATGATGAAAATCTTGGCTTTTTGGCTTATAGGTTGACTTTCAAAACATTGATTTAAGAAAAATCAGGGGCATGCATTACAATGAGCTTTAACGACTCTCTTCACTGTATCACTCTTGGTTTGAAAAAACTGGGATAATTCGGGCAGAGGGGATACGCCCAAAAACGGTTTGATGAGCTCAGATTCCAAATGTTTTTCAATGACAACACTATATTCTTCTAGAGTCGGGGTCATATCAAATTTACCAAATATAAAAGTGGATGTCTGTGGACACCAGAAATGTGCTAATGCTTGCATCATGCGAAAATGGATGTTGATTTTGAGTAAAGAGAGTAGGCGGCCAATTCTTGCTTTGACATACTATTGGCCATTCTGATCAAGCCGGTCCCACCATGCCAAAAGTTCTTTCTTAGGAGTGGGGACAAATTGGACATCGGCTCTTTCTATCATATATAGAATGTAATTAACGGGTGGCCTAACAGTAACAAATCAATTAAATAAGTAGGCTACATAATAAAATAAGAAGGGATAAAATAGATACATTTCCTTGAACCATATCAATCACAATGACATACACATGAAGAGTGAAGTTTGACTTCTATTTAGACTGGTTCAACAAAGTGAAAGGATGCCTGACCGTTGCAGTTTCGCGTTGGTGCCAAGTCCTTTTAATCTCGACCAAATCGAAAAGAATATCTTATAGTCACGCGAATAGCGGCTAAAGATATTTCTTTACGATTTTTTTTAGAAATAAATTTCGGGGAAAAGAAATGCAACCTCTACATCGCGAGCTCGTGTTTGAGGTCGTATATTTCTTAACACCATCCTAAAATTCCCTATTGCGGCCTAGGTCCGGTAGCGTGGTTGTGTGTACAACAATGTAGTGCTAAATCATTAAAGCATGCACAACAAATCATAAACAATCAATTTGAATTTACAAGGACACATAACACCTTAACGTTAGGATCATACCTGAAGTCCTTGCTGCCACACAAAAATTATTTTGAACAAGACAAAAATTTTGGCTTGAGTCCACTTTTAAAAAAAATATCCCCAGCGAAGTCGCCAATCTGTCGCGACCAACCTCCCGATTGTTTTTTAACATGGGCAAAAAGGGGGGCTCGCCTGGTATGTGTTAAGTCTAGGTTCGGGACTTAACTCGAGCTCTCCCAAGCTCATACCATATCGCGACTTAGGGTTTAGGTTTTTTTTAACCTGCAAGTGGTTTATAACAAGGAGTCGCCACTAATCGATTTGGGGTGGGTCGATTAGAAACCCAAATAGAGTGATGGGAGAATCGCTCTATTCCTACGAACCAGAGATTAACTGAATTCGGAAACTTGGTTACACTAGTTGGATAACTAATGCCCTTTCGGTACCTTTTTACCTTGTTCATTTCTGAAAACATTTGTCAGGTAATTTGGATTGATTTTATGATCTTTTTTCTAACATGTGAGGTAATCAAACGAGTGTATAATCATAAACAACTAGCAATTAAGAACAGATATACAGCATAAGGATCTAACCTTAATTAAGGCAATCAATATTTAAAACATGCATGATAATAATAAAACAATAATAAAAACAATATGCTAGGAACGACCACACAATCATATAGGCTTGTCTAATTAAAACATGGCGATTTATGCAATTAAAACAACATGCATAATAATATAACGATAAATTAACACATTTAGACATGCCACATAATTTAGAGAATTTTTTTTTAAACGGAAAAATATTTTTTTTAAATACGAAAAAAGATTTTTTTTAAATACGAAATTTTTTTAAAAAAATTTCTCTTCTTTTTTTATTATTTTTTTAATAAAATAAAATTTATATAATATAATATTAAAAACAGGTTGGGTTGCGGATCCGGGTCGGTCGGATCCGACCCGGGTCAATGGATCCAACCCAAGGCTTAAACCCGAGTCAGATCAGTTGATCCGGATCGGGTTAGAACTGACCCGTGTCAACGGATCCGACCCAGGGCGTTAACCCTGGTCGGATCGGCTGATCCGGGCCGGGTCACACTCGCATGTACAAATATGCGGGGACGCCGGCAGAGCCAAAATTGGCCTTCCGTCAGCCGACCCAGACCTGCGTTGCCCCCGAATCCGCTCCCTAGACCATCACCGAGCTTCGCCACCTGCCTAGGTCGCCGTCCGACCACCTACTCGCCAGCCGGCGACCAAATCAAAACCGGCCTCTTTGAAGCATTTTGACGAACATCTAGCGTACAGAAACAAAAATGAGAGAAATTGACCTGTTTCGGTAACCTGGTCGACTCCGATGGCCTAGATTACCTTTAGTGACGATGTATGAACGGCAGGGGGACAACGGTGTGGGTCGGGATTCACGCGAAATGGTCGGCGTGAGTCCCGACCAAACCACACCCGAAAACAAGGAAGAACAGAAGGGATCGTCGGCCGAGAGAGCTCACCGATTGGCGACGCTTCTGGGGGGAGCTTCTGGTTGGTTTGGAGGCGTTGGCGAGGCAACGGGCTTCTTTATCATGGCCGGGGAACCCTCGGTTTGCTCTCACCCTCTCTCTATTCTCTCTCTGTCTCTCTGCTTCTTTGTTTTCTCTCAAAATCGCCGACCCCCTCTCCATCTCTCTATCTGATTTTTATAGTGGCCGAGAGCCACCGCTTCTGCTCCCCTACGTCAGCTGACGATGGCCTGCACCGGCCTATGCTGCCTCACGAATTTCGCGGTCATTTAGGCTGGTGTAGAGAGGGGGGCCAATTCAATGAGGGCAAAGAGAGAAAAAGGGGGGAAAGGAAAGCCCGGGAAACTGGGGAGGACAGGACTGGCCATCAATGCCAGTCCTAGTGGCATGCTCCCCTAGCCTTCCTCTGGCCTGCTGACGACGACGCGGAGCTGCTCCGACGTTCATCACTCCGAACGTCAGAAACAGAGGAGAACAGCGGAAGAGAAAGAGACACCTGGCGCGTGGGGGAGAAGGAAGGGAGAGGAAGGGGATGGGCCAGGGCATGCCTAGCCGCGCGGGGAGGGAAAGAAAGACAGAGAGGCGACTGGGCCCACACAGGAGGGAGAGAAAAAAGGAAAAAAAGAAAAGGGCCGAGTCGGCCCTGCTCCAACCCGGCTTAGCGTGGATTTTTTTTTTAAATTAATTTTTTTTAACATTTTAACAGGCCCTATTAATGCAAATGTGCCTAATTTCTATATGCAATTCATTTAATAGAAATATTTTTTGTTTTAGGGATTAAACAAAGTTAATTCCTAAATTTCATGCAATTAATTTTTGGGCAAATTAAAAATAGGTGTCAATAGAGCAAACAAAGATGATCTTTAGCAGGCCATCACCAAGCATGTGGCTACTGCTTTGGCTTAATTATGCGGGTTTGCAATTTGCCTTTGAAGGTGGCTTTGCAACAAGCTTAAAACGGTAGTAATATACTATAAGTGCTAGATGTTACATTAATACTCTTATGTCCGCAACGTAAAGTGATTTTCATGGAACTTTACAACTGTGAGGAACAAATTTTGAGAAATGAAAGGTAATTTCTAAAAACCCGTTAGTGACATTAACACGAATCCGCTGTGTCCATCAATTTGAATATGCCATCTCAATACTGTGATTCTAAGATTTGATTAACAATTTTGGTACTCCAAACTCTATCCATTTTATATTCATTTCTGTGCAGCTTCTATGCAGCTTTCGAGCAGAATTCTGGGCAGCTTTTGTGTAGCTTCCGTGTAGCTTATGTGCAATAATTATCGAAAGTAATTTGACAACCAGAGTATCTGTTTCTTACAATCCTTTCTTTCTTTTTGCAGCATTAAAGCTCTGGGTCCTATTTCAAATTTTTATAGACAATAATTGGGCCTTTAATTGATGCAGGTAGTTGTGGAGTTCAGTGCTCCATGGTGCGGACCGTGTTGCCTTATTGCACTTTTCATGGCAGACTTGGCCTAGAAATTCCGATGCGCCTTTTTCCTCGAGGTTGTTGTTGCTGAGCTGAAGTTAAAATAAAATTCTATGTCATACAAAACTAAGAATTGCTTTCCTAATCCCTCATCGTCCCCGTGCAAACAAATTGCGGACTGATTACTGTGTCTTTGCAACGAGTTGCTCAAGAATGAGGTGCTTTGGAGATGTTGCCGACCTTTATATTCATGAAATGGAGAAAGATTGTGGACAAGGTGGTCAGAGCAAACAAGGACAATCTTTTGTACACCATCGCCAAGCATGTGGCTGCTGCTTTGGCTTTATCATGCGGGTTCGCACTTTGCCTTTGAAGATGGCTTTGGAACAAGCTATAAACGGCACTAATACACTACAAGGTCTAGACATTATGTTAATACTCTTATGTCCGCAGTGTGGAGTGATTTTCTTGGAATTTTACAATCGTGATGAGTAAATTTTGAGAAATGAACGCTCAGACTTTGAAATTCTAGATTCTGGACTTCGTCTCTTATTTTTACTCCTCGGCACTTGGTCTCCTTTTATATTCTTTCACTTCTAATCTAGCCGTTGGACAGTTTCTAGATGATCGTCCTTCAATCTACCCATTGGATAGAACTATATCAAAAAGATTGCGTAGCCGTTGAATGACAAAATTTGAATCTCCGCTGAATCTGATCGCTCATACAACCAAAGTCTTGATTTCCATAAGTAGAGCTTCTTTTTAGAAAATAACTTGCCTTGAAATTAATTGTCAATCAATCAAGATATTTTGCATATTAAATCGTTGCAAAACAATCTTCAAGATTGAGTAAATCAATTTATTTTAAGTGTGAAATCCAATCAGATTACTAGCCATTATGTATGTTTTGAATTCATGTCACGTTCTGAACTCTGTCATGTTTTGGACTTGTGTCACAATGGGAACATACGATGTTCTCTGAGTCTAAAGTTCTTCACGTTTTGTAAGCCCCTTTATTTGCAGTATAAAGTCTAAACCTCTTCATCTCTTCATATGTAGTATAAAGTCTAAACTTCACCCGCTAAAGTTTGAATCTCTTACCTTGAAATAATTTCACAATCTAAACAAGATTGCCATATGCTTCTCCTCCAAGAGTAACTTCCTGAATCAAAATACTTCAAAATATTTACCAGACTTAAAAAACACCCTTGGGCAGTTTTGTCAACTTCAAAATATATTAGGAGGTTTTCCCAATACAAAGTTGGCCATTTTCTTGCTCTCGCAGAAGGATTTCTGAGGCATCTACAACACGCTAAGAATTCAAAGGCATTGAGAGGGAACGATATAAGAGTCCGCCAAAAGAAGAAATCACGTTGGTGGCCAAAGCTGACACATCACAGCCGGATGAAGCTGCAATATAGGATGAGAGAAGCTAAAGTTGCATGGTAAAAAGCCACGGATGAACGCTCTCAAAACGCATTAATCGTTCGTTAGAATTAACATTGTCCCTTGATAAATCGTTTGTGTAATTTGATAAGCTCTCTTTTTTGCTTACTTCTTCTAAATTGTTTGATAATATCATATGCATAATTCCTGTTGTAAATTTAGACCTCATGCTTGGAATTTTCCACAAATATCTGGAAGATCAGTCTTCATATTAGTTAGTAACTTGATTTACGGTCACCGACAGCAGCTAGTAAATACAAGGTTAAAACTTCCACCAGAAGAATCGCAAGTATTGGTCAAACCAAGCCTAGCATGTAGATGAAGGCTACATCAAATGATCATTTGTTTCATTTTATTACATCAAATAGCTTAATGAGCTAGTTTATGTGGAATCGCATATCTTCCCACTCATCCGAGCGTAGGTGTTCGGAAGACATTGCCCTTTCTATCAATCTAAACATGCACACGGTTACAGTAAAAATTAGTAAACCATATGTGTTTCACGGTATCAGCACGACCATTAGACACACTTTGTCCTTCTCGATCACCGCCCTTGCTTTCTCTCCATTCTCTCCTACGTACCAACTCAGGTCACCGGACTCGACGCACCGTAATAATTCATTTATCGATCTTGATCTTAGATATGTCATCACACTTGACTAATATTGCATTCCACATGATCCATGCATACCACTAAACTTCACATGCTCAAAAATCCAAATGATTAACGGCTCATATAATGAAAAGGGTTGACGTAAATTAACAATAAAGCTAGAAACAGAAAAATTAAAAAATAAAAGGGACATAAGCCTTTTTGAGGTGTGCCACCGCAACTTTCTCAGAAAGAGCGTCCATAACTCTCAAAAGCTAGGTAAACGGGTGTTTTGTTATTATTCCATATGCTTTTGATCTTCCTTGTAAAAAAGTACAATGTAAATTATATAAATGTTGTGGCATGCACAACGCTTTATATACATAATTCGCATATTATAGACAGTAAATGCTTTGACTACTATTATGAGATCTAAAAGAAAATCCCTCACAGCCATATAAGTAAAGCTAGTAATATGGCATTAATGACTCTTCTTAATATGGGAGGATTGCGATGTTTCTATTCTCGAATAGGGAAAAACAAGTTTAAATAACTTATAAAAAGGCGTTTCATCAAGATTTTTCAAACTCCAAACTAATCTTGGATATATGACAGTCCATATGGATCCAACGTCCACTGAATCGTTGAAGTTGATGGGATTCACCGGTTTTAATGATGCACGTGATTTTGCATATGATTTAATGGTGCATGCACCCAAATTTAGCAGTGACCCCTCCCCTCGCACACGTAAATTTCCAGTTGGTAAAATGAACCGAAATGAAATTAATCTTCATTCCCATGATTTTCTAATATTTTAAACTTATAAAGCAAATAAATGGGCACTCAAGTTCAACACGAGTTTTAAGGTCGCGCAATTTACCTAAAAAAATAATAGAATTTGGATTAGTCTTTAGTACATAGGTAGCTTTGTATGTAAATGAAAGAGACCTTAAAATTTTGGTTAATCCTCTAATCATTTATTAGAGTGAGAAATGAGTGAAGATCTTCGTAGCATTTTGGAGCTGGTTTCTCTTTTTCTCATCTTATGCATAATCCAAAGCTGGATACACGCGGGCATAAGCCAATATGTTTACAACGAAAACCACAACATCACTTCTCTTTGTTTCGATAATTTGGACGAACGATTTCGTGGACCGTTTTTCTATTTCTAGTTGTGTGAAGCAGCTAATTAACAATAATTCATTCAACTAGTTAGAAATTACCGGTTAAGTTTATTTCGAAGATAAATAGACAGGAGACCTAAATGAAACTTGAGGATGTTGTTTATACTTTGACCATATTAAAGGACGGTGGAAGATAAAGTTGAAAGCTCTGAAATTGCATAAATGGCTAATCATAATTAACAGTTCGTGCCTTTGATACATCGTCCATTCGATAAGCTCTCCTTTTTTATCACTTCGATTTTTCTTTCTTGATGTTATTAACATGGCTAGGGGATCAATCCTCTTATTATAATGTAAGCTCTTTAGTAACTTGATTTAAGGTCTGGTAACAAACTAGTTCACACAGGACTGAATTTCTCATAGAAGAATCACACGTGTTAATCACACTTCCATGTTAAAATCACTCTCCCTCTCGTATCCAAAGCCGGTATATAGAACAGGGCCACATCAAATGATTCTTAATTTTCATTTGTTATATCAAGTAGCTTCATGAGCTCTTTTATTCGGGAATACGTTTTTCCCCCTCATCCAACCGTGGGTATTTCAAAGACATTGCCCTTTTCATCCGTCCAAACATATACTCGGTTACAATACAGATCACTATACCCAGCTGCTTTTCCATTCGGTATCAGCACGACTGTCACGTATGCATTGTCCTTTTCTGTCATAGCCTTCGCTCTCTTTCCATTCTATCCCATCAACTAAACTAAGGCCACTCTTATTTGTTGAGATACACGTGTGAATTGTGTTAGAGAAGTTGTAACATTCCGAATTTCAACTCAATTTCCGGAATCAATGAAATGAGTCTTATTTATCATTCATTTTCGTAAGTCTCGCCCGGAGCTGATCACTCCCGGGATACTGACCAAATGGGAATGGCTAACTAAGAAAACGGTACATGGACCAGGGACCTAATCGTGAATTAGGTACCGACTCCGAGAAATGACGAGGAAATATTTTGGTCCAATGTGGGCCGATCTTAGGAAGATAACAGACTCGGTTTGGCCGAGACCAGTGATGTACAATCGGATAGCATGTGATTTTGTAAGACCAAAAGTACACGAGGCCAATTAGTCCCGAACTTAAGCCGAACGATCGTGATCTCCGGAATTAATGATAATTCCTCCCCTTCTCTCGGTAATCGAAGCCGTCATGACTTAGATAACTCTAGGTCGATATGCGTAACCCCTAAACAGCTGTTCGTTAGTGAGAGATTCGAAAAATTGAAATTGAACTAGTTTGATCGCAAAATTTGGTTCGGACTTCGAGGTCGATTTTCGAAAGCTTACGGGACTAGTTTCGCTAGGACGACGTCAAAATATGTTTGCCAATTATATATGAGGTTGGTACGGTCAAAAAATGGAATTTTGGCTCGGAATGGGAAAATTACTGATTTGCCCTTAAGCCTAATTCTAGTATTCCGAAATTTTAGGAATTTTGGGGGAATTATTTAATGGGTATTACGAAGATGAGACAAGGCAATAATTCAAGTGAGGAAAAGACCAAGAATCCCCTCCATTATTGGTTAAGTGTGAATGATGGCCATTGGATCAAGGAGTAGGTGTGTCAAGCCCTTGGATTTTGGACACTTGGCATCCTCTTACAACCACCCCCATAAATGTCATCTCACTCTCTCTCTCTTTTCATTTCTTCCTCTCCAAGCCAAGCCATCTCTTTCTCTCCCTCTCAATTTTCATTGTTTGGCGTGAACACCGCCGCTCGCCGTGAGTCACCGTCGCCGCCCGACACCGCCGGAACACCGCCGCTAGTCTTGCTGTTCACTGGCGATTAGCTACAGTTCCTCGTCGTCTCGGCCTAGGATTAAGCGAGTAATTACCCCTAAACCTTAATTAGGCTTTTAAACATTTCTAGACGGGTTGGGGTTGGATTAGAGGTGAGCTTGACCCATTGTTGTGCGTATGAATGTTCATGTGGCTGTTGGATGTTAGTTTAGACATGGTGGAATGAGTTTTGGTGGTTGAAATTCGGTAGAATCAATTAGGGTTTAAATCCTTGAGGTTTCGTGTGATTCTCAGATTCGCGGTTACTGTACCCGTCCAGTTTGCTATTTTTGTGGAGAATTTTGTGGGCTGAATTTGAGGAAGCTTTCTTCATGAAAGTTGCTCCCAACATCTTGAAGTATAACATATTTTAAATTTGGAGTTTTTGGAGGCCATTTGGATTGCACAAAAACCAATTTTCAGACTGTCTTCAAACTGCCCGGAACATTGTTCATCCCGACCTTCTTGTCTTACCGAGTTTTTATAAAATTTTCTAGATTTATTTTTAATAAACTTCCTTCACAAAAGTTGTTGGCGACTTTCTTGTCTATGACCTATAAAAATTTCGAAGCTTTTCAAGGTGATTTGGGTGTTGAAAGAAATGTATTTTGTGGACAAAACCGTCTGTTAGGGCGAACTGATTTTGGTCTGATTTCGAGGGACAAAAAGGCATGGCTGTAGATTGAACTGGATTTCATGTTCTTCATAAGAAATGTTTATCGAGATGTTTTTTATAATATATCCAAAATTTAGAATTTTTGGAGTTCGTTTACTATTTATTTTGACGGGATTTCAGTCACTATGTAAACTGTCCAGATTTTCCCTGATTCTAGGGATGTTCATGAGCGGAATGGTGGGAGTGTCGAGGTTGAATAGTTGCTGCCCTCGTGACTAGAATCGATGAATTGAGGTTATGTGATTGAATTTGCCGGGATTGCCCGGATTGATTGGTTTGTTGGTTGTTTGGACTTAATTGTAGTGAATTGTAGGCTGCCATGTCGCGTGCTTGTGTGGCCGGATAAGTGCGGTATGTGATTGGCCAATTATGGCTTGAAATGAATGCCAAGTTGTGAATTGTGTAATGGGCCGCACGGTATTAATTGGCCAAGTAAGCACGTGTTGAGTATTGAGCACTATATTGTAGCATTGAATAGATTGATTGCTTGGATTATGTTTGATGCTCATGGTGCATTATGTTGCATTGCATGGCCACGCATTGTGTATGCCGAGAGTGTGGCATGAGATGAAATTGTGCGAGAATGAGTGCTTGCCATGAGCATGTGATCACCTAACTATGCCCTGATGCGTTTTACGCAGGCTAGAGACACTGGGCCTAGGGCATTTTTACGCTGGCCACGAAGTGTTGTAATTATGTGGACCTGTTGCATTGGCACGGGTTGGACCTGATGCGTTTTACGCGGGTCGAACTCTGAGTTAATAATTGAGCATTTGCTAGTGTGCTAATGTGGGCTAGTGAGCCGAGACATGAATATGGCATGAGGATAACAATTGCATGCGTAAGAGTGCATGGGTTAGTGTGCGAGTATGCGAGACTCGGTGAAAGGCATGTGATGCGAACACTAATGAGCCTGAACATGCGTGTGACGTACGTATGAATATTGTATTCGCGTATGTGCCTTGGAATTATTATTAAATGATTAACCTGCAGGATCAGCCAGGTAAGTGACCTGGGCTTGAGGACCCTGGTCGGAGAATGATTGTGCATTGTATTGCTATGCTTGTTGTGGTATGCCTGTCAGGACGGTGCATGTTAGCCTAGTTTTGGTTTAGGGGGTTTTACTTGCTGAGATTCGTCTCATGGTTGTTAAAACCCAACTTTTCAGACCCCAGATGTCATATTGGCGGGAGTACCGATTCGGGTTGGGAGAAGCCCCAACTAGATGCAGTGCTTGACCGCCGAACCATTTACCCTTTTAACTGTAGTAGCTGTTAGCCTGTATTGGCTTGCTATTTGTAATTTGTGTATATGGATAACGTAAATGTCTTATATAGTAATACAAAATGTATATACTTTCAAATGTGTTGCTTGATGTTGTGCTATCCTTTGTTTCACATTGTTGTTGTACGGGTGTTATTTATTTATTCTTCCGCATGTGCATTGATCTCTATGTTGGGCGTTGGGTCGGCGATGTGTCCTGGGATGTGGCACTCAAATTGACCTCAGTTGGGATGCTCGCACACCGTGGGGTTTGGGGCGTGAAAGAAGTCTCACATTGGATAATTGATGTGGTATTGAGCAGTTAACATATCCTTGTTGGCCCATAACTCATTGGTTTAAACTTTTGAGTGAAGGTGGGTCCAACTTAATATGTTGATTGATTTGGAGTTGAGCTCCCTCTTGAGGATCTTCCCAGGTGAAGGTATCAGGCTTTTATTGTGCATTCTTAACACTGTTCATGCCCTGCAATCAGTCATTTATCGAGCTCGAGCACATATTATGCTGTCGCATTCAACTGCATCGCATCCCTCATCATCCATGCACACTACTAAATTTCGTATGGTCGAAAATTCAATTGATTAATGGCTCATATTAGGAAAGGGGTGTTGAAAATTGACAACATTGTAAGCTAGAAACCAAAAAATAAAAGCGACAAATAAGCGCGTATCATCGCGGTCAACGCAATCTCCACTGATACAAGGTGGGTAAGGTAGTCTTGTTATGTTTGACATGCTTATGATCTTCCTTGTAATAAAGTAAGAAGTAAATTATTTGAAAGTTGTTGCTGACACAATCCTTGAGATAACCATTTCCTTTATGCTTATTAGCTATATTACCATTAATGAGAAATCCATAGGGAAATCCCTCATTGTCTAAATAAAGCAAGAAAAATCTCAGTTTTAATGACCCTCATAATTATGGGAGGATTAAGATAATTCTCTTCTAGAAAAGAAAATGGTTAGTACCACGAAAAATCCGAAACTGGTACACTTGTGACAAATTTACTCCAAACTAATTTTTTAACCATTAAAAACTCCAAACTGGTATACTTGTGAATATTTATCTTCCATTAGTTTCCGTTAACTTTTACTGTCAAATTGCTGAGTTGGATGACACGTGACAGTCGACGGGTGTATCAGTTTGAGATTTTTCTCTTCATTCGTCACAAGTTTACTAGTTTGTGATTTTTTGTGATATTAATCTAATTTAACATATATAAACATAGGGCAAATTTATCACAAAGGTACCGGTTTTGGAATTTTTTGTGGTTAAAAAATTTGTTTTGAGTAAATTTGTTACTGGTGTACTAGTTTAGGATTTTTCGTGATCAAAGAATTAGTTTGGGGAAACTTGTTGCAAGTGTATCAGTTTAGAGTTTTTTGTCATATTAACCCAAAAGAAAAATAAAGGATATATAGCTTATTGTTGCCATTACTTTATTCTGTTATAAGGCATTCCAAATTTATATCTAGCGTGCACACCATATTGATTCAATTTGACGTGATTCACTAGATCAAATGGAGCAATGGACCAAGGGTACATGCATACGCCCACGTATTTGCTATAGCATTCATTCACTCATGCCGTAATTACCATAGCATAACGAAAGTTACCTCAAGAGCAAATTGTTGATTCATATAAATTACTTTTTTTCTTTCGACGACATGCAGTATGCTAATCTTTTATACCAGTCATTTTCTAGTCTCTTAAACTTCTATAGGAAACAGTTGTGCACGCAAGTTCAACATGAGTAAGAAGTACATTGAAGGTGTTGAGAAAACTTCCTAGCATATTTTGAAGTTGATAAAACTGTCCAAGAGATATTGTAAGTTTGACAAATATTTTTGAAGTTTTTCTAAGTTCAGGAAGTCATTTTCTGATGTTCAAACTTTACTATAATCAGAAGGAAAAGACTAAGTTCTACACAACAACAAACAAAGTTCAGTCTTTGTATACAACAGCTGAAGAATTTCAATCTATGATTGGAAATGAAAGGACAACCCACCCTGACTTCAATTCTGAAGGTGAATCAAGAATCGGACCTTATCCAGACTCTATTGCTTACTCAAAATGAATGCAATGGCTAGTAATCTAGCTTGGGCATCACAAATGGAAAGTTTTGATTGATTTGATCTTAAAAGACTATCTTGCAAGGAAAATTAATATTGTGGGATATCCTTAATTGATTGGCAATCAACCCCATGACAGGTTTATTTCTAAATCGAGAAGCTCTACTTATGGAAATCAAAATTCGGGTTGTATAGATAATCAGAATCAGCAGGATTCAGAATTTGTCACTCAACGGCTACTCAATCCTTATTATATAAATTTGTCCAAGGTGAAATTGAAAGATAATCATCTAAAGACTGTCCAATAGCTGGTTTGGAAGTGGAGGAGTATAAAAGGAAACAAACTATTGAAGAGCAGAAGTAGAGAGACAAAATCCAGAATCATCCATTCCAAAGTTTGAGCAAACTCTAACCATTTTTTTACTTGTCTTTCCTGAGCTAAAATCTGTGATCTTGAGAGACTTGTTGTAAGAGAGATAGAGTGATCTATTTGAATATTACTCATAACTTGTAATCTTTTGATCGATTATCTAGTGAAATCCAACCAGTAAGCTGTCAACGTGGGAGAGTGGACCTAGTCTTGATCTAAGCCGAACCACTATACATATGTGTGCATATTCTCTCTTTCCTAAAACTCTTTTATTGAACATTTATTTATTTACCATTTAGAGTCTGACTAAAATCTGAACATTGTTTAGACTTTACATGAGAGCAATAACTTCCGCATTAAAATCGATCAATTAGCATTCAAATGACCTATTCACCCCTCTCTAGGTGATATTTGCTAGTCTCATTAGAAGGTTCACTCACTTACCTCGAGAACAATAATAGGCTTGGGATTAATCTTTAATTCATAGTCTACGAAAAATAGTTTGGATTAATCCTCTTTATTTATTAGAGTGAGAAAGTAAATGGCCGACCAAATTCAATCTTTAAGGGATAATTCAGTCTGACTAATCTTGAAGCTTATACATAAGGTTAGAGAAATTGCTTCAAATTTCAAATTCTGTGAAAAGATGGAGATCTGGATCCAAATTGAGAAGCGTAGAAGCAAATTGCTATATATCATTTTGATATAAGAGCTGGAAACGTATTGGCGTTGCGATAAACGGATGACCCTACACTGCTTACCAAAAGTGACCCATTTTGGAATCATACGAAGTAAGATGAATTCGGCCCCTATCAATATGGTAATATTGTAACATTCCGAAATTCCACCAATTGGAATTTATTGAATAATTGAGTTTTATGAGATGTGCTCGCAGTAAATTCTCGCACGGAACTGATCATTCCTGGGAATGCTAACCATTAGGGAAAGGCTAATAGGGAAAATTAAATTTGCGCGACTAAAGAAAATTCGATCGTGAATGGATTTCGACCATTAAATCGCGGAAATGATATTTTGAGCCACTATTAGCCAATCCAAGGATAGTTAGGGGTTAGTTCGCCACTGTCCTAGTAGTGGATCGCGGGTGATTTCGTAGAACCACGAAACTACTTGACGAATGATTCTGAAATTATACCAAACGATCGTACCCCTGGGATCAAGTGATTGATCTTCGCGATTTTAATGACAACCGAGGTCGTCACGCACCGAACGGACTTGCATGTGACTTGATTTAGTATCAGTCACGAGTCGATTCTGCAAATTTCCCCAGCAAGCCGCCCGTTAGCTTGAGAAACGCTCGAGTTACGTTTAATAGAATTTAATTATTGGATTTTTGCCCAAATTGGATACCAGAAAATTAGGAAGTCGCGACGGAACGCTAGGACGACGTTGTACGTGACACGTGTGAATTTTTGGTGTACTCAAATCCTTCGAAAAAATTCGATTTGGATAAGAAACGGAAAAAGTGACCAAAATACCCCTAATGATTATTAAAGGGTATGTTTTAAGGGTAAAGGGCATTTTGGTAATTTTGCCCTAAAATTTTGATTGGACAATTTTACCCTTGGGTTTTTGGAAAATTACAAGTATGCCCTTAGATATTTTTGTGCAACAATCGATCTCGGCCATTGAATCAAGATAAAATTGAATCTGGGCCATCGGATTGAAATTGTAAGTAAATGGCATTTTAGTCAATCACCCTTTGGTCAAAATATATTATTTGAGTCCAAACTTGTCTTCTCTCTCCCCCTCTCTTCTTCATTTCCACGATCAGCCCCCTCCCCCATTTGGTTTTTTCTTCTTCTTTCCATCGCGGGCTTTCCTTGGCCGTGAGCTCCATTGCCGGCGCCGCCGCTCACCGCTACACGCCACGCTGCTGGACCGCCACCTTGCAGTCACCATGCCACCCTCCAACCTCACCGTCTCTCTCTCTTTCCCCTCTCTTTCTCTCTCTCTCCCCGTGACCCATTTCCGGCTGGGCAAGACCACGCCGCCGCCAGACCGCTGCCGTCCAAGCTAGAAACCACCGTGAGTCGTTCACCTTCGCCGTGGAGCGCCGCCACTTTCCGTTCTAGCCGTTTCAGCCTAGAACGCAGTAAGTCATACTCTAATCCCGATTTAGGATTTTGGGTATCGCCGAATAATTTGATTTTGGGTGAAATTGGACTTGTGTGGGTGCGAAATGTTGGGGCTTTAGACCGGGAATGTATGGCGGGTCTTAAGGAATTAATTCGGAATTTTTGGAGGACGATTTGAGGGAATTTCAAGCTAAGAATCACTGTTCACGAGCTGTGATTCACTGTTCACGAGGCTGTGATGCTCGGTTCGGGACGCAAGTTGGATTTTTGGAACCGGTATTTAATGGCGAGAAAGTCCCATAAAGGATCGGAATTAATCCAACGCCATTTGGTTGGAGAAAAATGGCAATTACCGTATTTGAGGCTTGTTTGATTTATTTATAAATTGTGGTAATTTAATTGAGAGTGTTGTTGTGCAATTGAGTGATTGATCATGCTTGTCGAGTGCACGCGTGAGTTGATTAAATTAATTATTGATATTGCCCATGTGAATTGTTGAGTGCGCTCTGTCTGCATGTGACTCAATGCGTGCATGGATCACGTGTGATGGGCTAGTCGTGTGTGGTAAATGTATATCGAGCATGTGCATGAGTAAGGAGAAGTGTGGTGTGACAAGTGATTGTGGAAAAGTATGTGAAAGTGTGATAGAACGAGAATGGGATCGGGCCGAGTATCGTAAACTTGGGCAGCGATCACGTAGGTCTGTTGTATTTGGCACAGGCTGAGGCTTGAAAAAGCATGTATGAGAATCGGTCTAAGGCACGATCAGCTCGGGTGAGACCGGGATTAGTCCGAGGCATTATAAGCTCAGGTTCCAATCATGTAGGTCTGTCGCATTTGGCGTAGACTGAGTTGGGTTCCAATCACGTAGGCCTGTCGCATTTGGCGTGGGCTGAGTTGAGTTTCAATAATGTAGGCCTGTCGCATTTGGCGCGGGCTGAGTTAGGATCGGGCCTGGGGCGTGTGATGCTCAGGTCGCAATCGGGGCCTGAGGTGTGAACGAGTACGCAGGCCGGAAGTGATGCGATGAATGATTGCAGTGTGCCTGAGGCGTGTACTTCAACGCGGGCCACTGGCGAGGATTGAAAAAGTGGAAAATGAGAATGGAAGGAAGAGTGGGACGAGAATTGGCACATACGTGTGTTGCATACGACGTGATCGTGACTGAGTGCGAATGTGTGCATTATTGAGCCTGACAGTCTTAATTGATGTGCCTGTTTTGTGATATTGGTGTCCGTGAATGTATATGATTGCGTAATTGTTTAGAGATACGTGATAGCCTAGGTTGGGTTTAGGGGTGTACTTGCTGAGATATATTCTCATGATTGTGGAAACCAAATAATTTTCAGAACCTAGACCTGAGACATGAACCCTCCACCATCGCTACCAGTACATTTTGGAGTGCCAGTGCATACAAAATATGAGCAGCTGAATTTCCGACGAGGGAGCAGATTGTTGAAGAGAGTTCAGATAAGGACGATGTGGGATCAGGTTCAAAGTGGACGCCAAGCAAGGGGTGTTAGAGATTGATATTTGGGTTGGACGATCGGGTTTCAGAAGAATAGCATTTTTGAATCTAGTGTGTTAGGTCATCGGTTGTTGTTCTAAGGTTTGGATGATTTTAGTAACGTATGCACTAGTAAAGCAAGGTTTGCATTTTGTAAATATGGTGGGACAAGTTTAAGTGAGTAATGCAAATGCATATTCTCCCAATTCTCCCCAGTTAATTTGTCAAAGTGTTTTCTGGTTTCCGTTGTTGCGATTAAATATCTGATGTTTAGATAAGGTCGGCGACAACCTGGGACGTCACAACTGTTCGACCGAAGGCGGGATGTCGCGGGCTCGAAGGGTGTTCGGGGCATAACATCCCCGTTTGGAATGGTATCAGAGCAAGGTCAGCTCGATCCAAAGTTGGTCGAAGTTTGGAGTGATAAGGAGTGGAAACCTTGGGGTGGTAATTGGGGAGATCTTAATGGGGTGTACGGTAGAGTGAGCTATACGTGCCTCCATATTGTTTGTTGGGATTGTTTGAGTGAGTTAATTGTTGCGTGGTAATGAAATGCAGGTGCGTCTAGACCTGAGGTAAGTGTTCAAACTCTTGTGATTATGATTTCATTACTAGTGGTGAGGAATTGTTTGTTGAGCGAATGGTTGCGTTAATTCGCTGCTTAGAATCGGATTGAGCTAGTCGGTTTAGACCGCTCATTCCTGAGTGGAATTACAGGAGGTAGTAGAGTGGTAGAATTGTGACGATGAGCAGCGAAGAAAGAGGATTAGGAAGTGTAACATCCCGAGTTTCGACTCAATTTCCGGAAATCAATAAAACGAATCTTATTTGTTATTTCATTTTCGTAAGTCTCGCCCGGAGCTGATCACTCCTGGGATACTGACCAAATGGGAATGGCTAACTAGGATAACGGTACGTGGACCAAGGACCGATCGTGAATTGGACATCAATTTCGAGAAACGACGAGGAAATGTTTTGGGCCAAATGGATCGATCTTCGAAAGGTAACGGACTTGGTTCGACCGAGGCCAACGATGTACGATTGGATAGCAGGTGATTCTGCATGATCGAAAGTGCACGTGGTCAACCGGTCCCGAACTTAACCCGAACGATCGTTATCTTCGGAACTAGCGATAATTCCTCTCGTTCTCCCGGTAATCGAGGCAGTCACGACTCGGATAACCTTAGGTCGATACGCGTAACCCCTAAACAGTCGCCCGTTAGTATGAGATTCAGAAATTGAAATTTAACTAGTTTGATCGTGAAATTTGATCCGAACTTCGAGGTTGATTTTCGAGGGTTTACTGGTTTAGTTTCGCAAGGACGACGTCAATTTGGGTTGGCCATTTATATAGGGGTTTAGTCTGGTCGAAAAATGGAAATTCGGCCCGGAATCGGACAAAAGACGACTTTGCCCCTAAGCCTAGTAGAGAGTTCCGAATTTTGAGATTTTAGTGGAGATTATTTAATTGGTTTGTAAGTGGATAATGGACTTGAGTTAGTGGAGGGAGAATTGACCTTAGTGCCCTTCAATTATTGGTCTTGAGAGGATGTGAGCCCTTAGATCTAGGGGTGTTTAGTCCAAGCCCTTAGATGAGTGACACTTGTCACCTAACCCCACCAACTACCAACCACTCCACTTAAACCTATCAAGCTCTCTCTCTCCTCACTTGTCTTCCTCTCCAAGCCAAGAACACTTTCTTCTCTCTCTCTTCTCTCTCTTCCTCTCCATTTGCGCCGGCCACCATCTTCTTCCTTGCCGTCCACTTCGCCGCCCGCCAAGACCACGCGCCGGCCGCCGCCAAGGCCGCCCGTCGCCGCCGTCGTGGCCGTCTCACCATCCCGCCATCACCATCTCCATTTCCTCTCTCCCTTTCACCGTCTCTCTCTCTTTCCTCTCGGCCGTGGGGTAGCCGAACCACCCACCGCCGCCGTCCACCGCCGGCTCCCTTGCGCCGCCGTGGAGCCGCCGTTCGTCCGCCTCACCAACCGATCCTCCCTTTTCCTTGGCCGTTTGGAGGCCATCCCGCCGTGAACCGCCGCTTGGAGGCCGTCCACCGCCGAGCCGTAGCCGCCGCCGTTCTTGGGAATACCGCCGCCGGCTCACCGTTCATCGGTAGTTGGCCGCCGTTCCCCGTCGTCGTAGAACCAAGTTTAAGTGAGTATAACCCCCTAAACCCTTATTAGGACGATTATGCCCTTTAGATCGGGATTAGGAGTTTTAGTGGTTAATTAGTATGTTGATGTGGATTACAAAATTTATGACTTGATCGGTAAGTGTTGGAATGGTATTATGGATTGTTTGAGGAATAATGGAAGTGAATTTGAGGTTGAAACAAGGCTTAATGGTGGCTGTCCATGTGACCAATTTAGGGATTAAGTATTGATTTGTTGACGGTTCAACTTGATCGAGGTGTTAGAATGGCCCGAGTGATTGATCGATTGGTTGAAATGCTTGAATTGGTCGATTTGTATGCTATGAGGCTTAATTAGACCGTGCCATGTCGCTTGATCGTGTGATCGGAATATGCGAAGTGTGACTTGGGCATATGAGCATGTTTAAATGTGGTGAGCTTGACTTATTGAATTGTGTTGTTTGGTGCTCATATTTATACCACATATTGCCCGAGCATGAGCATCATGGCTGCGCATTACGTGTGTGCCGAGTGTGAGGCATGTGATGAAATTTGTGCGTGAATGCGGGTTTGCCATGAGCATGTGATCACGTGTAATCGCCCGTTGCGTTTGTCGCCGGGTTCAGATAAAATTTGGGGCATGTGTGCCGTGTGATCATTTAAGGCCTTCGGGTCGGTTGCCGTCTTCATGCACTTTGGAGCAAGACGATGCCCGGTGTGTCCGGATGACGACCAGTACTTTGGGTCGTGGCCTTCGGGTCGATTCCGTCTTCATGCACTTTGGAGCAAGACGATGCCCGGTGTGTCCGGATGACGACCAGTCTCTTGTAGGCTTGGATCGTAGGAGATCGGTGTTGCGCCTGATGCGTTTAACGCGGGCTAGAGACACTGGGCCGGGGGCGTTTTTACGCTGGCCACGAAGTGTTGTTGTTGGGCCAGAGGCCGGGCTAGTGAGCCGTGGAAATATAAATAAGGTGTTGAGTAAATTGTTAAGTATTAGATTATGTGGTGGAATTGCTGGGCATGGTATGGGACGTGTCTGAGCGGTTCCGTCTTATAATCCAAATACGCGCGTATGTACTACATCGATGCATTGGCACGCATATGAGCGCATGGATAGTTGTGATCGTATGTGATACTCGGTGATGAGTGTGTGATCTAGCATTTGAGAGCCTGAGCATGCGTATGACGCAAGTGTGGATTTGCATGCCGAGGATGTGATTGATCAATATATGAAATTGCCTAACCTGCAGGGTCGACGGTAAGTACGATCTGGGCCCGAGGGCCTAGGTCAATGATTGTTGCTTGATTGATTTTGTTCTCGTCAGGAGGAGCATGTTAGCCTAGTTTAGGTTTAGTGGGTTTTTACTTGCTGAGATTCGTCTCACGGTTGAAAAACCCAACCTTTCAGACCCCAGACCTTGACGATGCCGCAGGAGCCGGAGGTGCCGGTGCGATATGGGATTCCTCAGCATTTGGAGCATACCATGTCAGTCCACCCCATAGGGAATGGGGAGATGTATTTGAGGTATTATACCCTAGTTGTAGTAGACGTAGGGACCACCCATTATGAGACGCACGAGTACATAGCTTGGTGTTTTCGAGACCGGGACGGGGAGGAGTATGGACCCCTTCGTTCCATGGACGTTCCGTTTACCGGTGAGGGTCAGTTCGACCCGCAGTGTCCCAATGGAGATGTGGTCGATCCCGATTCAGATATGGAGGTGAGTTGGGAGATTGACGAGGGACCGGACTTGGACGAGGAGGATGTGGAGTTAGGAGGAGTAGATTTTGAGCCTGAGATCGTTGATCCGGCCCCGGAGCCGATGGATGTGGAGTTCGAGGAGCCGATGGAGGTTGATGAGGACCCGGAGATGGAGACCGAGTCCGAGGCAGCCAGTTCAGACGACGACCAGGAGTTTTCCGAGAGTTCGTCGGAGGCGTCGGGTTCCGATCCCGACTGGGAGCCTTAGGATAGATTCCCTCTCCTAGTAGACCGAGGACTGACACTTTTTGGGATTTAGTCCTCTTTAGCCACCTCTCCCTTTTTGACCAGTGTGGTGGCCGTGGCCCGTTTTTGGTTGTATGTATCTTGGGTCTGTGTATTTTGGTTTGTAAATGGATATTGTAAAAGCTTTTGCGTATATATGAAAATGTATATTTTGTATTCAATAATTTCTGCAATGTTATCCTTGTTCTCATATTGTTGTATGTCTGGGTATTACTATTACTGTTTTGCTTCCGCTTGTGTATGATCTCTGTGTTGGGTGTTTGGGTCGGCGACGCTTCCTGGGACGTCGCACTCATAACGACCAAGGAGGAGGGATGTAGCGCGTCGCGGAGGACGCGGGGCGTGACATCCCCCGTTGTTTTGGTATCAGAGCAAGGTTAGCTCGATCCAATATGGTCGAAGCTTGGAGTGATAAGGAGCGATGAGACCCAGGGTAGACAATAGGGTGACCTCGTGTGCTAAGTGTACCTCCTGACTGTTTGTGCTTGATTGAGTGGTTCTTTGATTAGTTGACCCGTAAGCGCAGGTGCGGCAGGACCAGAGGTGAGTATATGATCCTCTTGGGTGATGTGTTGAGCTTGCTAGTATCAAGTCGCATGCTGGTTGTTGGTTGTTGTTTCATACCTGCTTAGGGCCTTAGCTTGTTAGAGCTTGAGTTAGGTCTCTAATTCCCGAGTGGAATTATAGCAGGTAGGTGTTTAGCAAGGATTGAAGGATGAGTAGAAGGAGGGGCAAGGAACCCCAGGGGCAGCCTAGTACGGGGCATCAGGAAGCTAGAGATCCGAGGTTTGAGGAAGTAATGGAAACTCTGAGAGAGATAGGACATATCATGGGTATGCAAGCACAGGAAAGAGCCGCAGCCCATGCTCAAGCTGCCGAGGCCGCAGCGATTGCTGGTAACGGAGGGAATCAGGCGCAGCAAGGACAAGCTCAGCCGGTAGGGGCTAGACTGATGCCTCAGTTAGTAGAGCAGTTCCTGAAGTTAAAGCCGCCTAGGTTTAATGGTAAGAGTGACCCCGAAGCCGCTCCGCGTTGGATAGAGGAGTTAGAGAAAGCATTTGATGTTCTAGGGTGCACCGATGCGGAGAGAGTTACGTTAGCCGTGTATCAGCTTCAAGAGGGTGCGAATGATTGGTGGAGAGCTACTAAGGAGAGAGTGTTCCCGGAAGAAACTGAGTTGGTTTGGGCAGTGTTCGTAGAGAGTTTCTATGAGAAGTACTTTTCGGAAGTCGCTCAGGAAAGGAAGTTAATGGAGTTTATGCGACTACGCCAAGGACAGATGACGATTGATCAGTATGAAGCGGAGTTTGCAAGGTTGGCAAAGTTTGCGCCGACCATGGTAGAGAACCCACGGGACAAAGCTAGGAGATTCCGAGATGGGATGAAGCCGGATCTCCGAAGTCAGATTCTGTCGCATGATATAAGGGACTATGGAGAGATGTATAGGCGAGCCCAGATTATTGAGCGAGATCAGCAGGAGAGGGCAGCCGCCTCAGGATCGCGGTTTGCCCAAGGTAAAGATAATCGTCGCTTTGTAAAGAGGCCGCCAGTGAATAATAGACGTTTTACCCCACCTGTGAAGAGGGCTATTGGAAAGCCAAATCCCCAGCCGTATAGATTTGGAGCGTGTTTTAGATGTGGTAGCAGGGAGCATCATATTCGTAGTTGTCCTCAGATGCGTCCCTCAGGACCCCCGCAGCAGCCGCGTATTGAGAGTAGGATCGGGAATCCCCCACCAGCGAACCAAGGTCGACCGCCCGCTCAAGGAAGGGTTTATGCTATGGCACGCCAAGAAGCGGAGAATGCGCCGGGCGTGATCACAGGTATGGTCTCTCTTTGTGGACATGCCGCGTATGCATTGTTTGATCCGGGGGCAACCCACTCATTTGTTTCGGAGCAGTTTGTTAAGTTGGTTGGTGTAGAACCCGTGTTGCTTGAGACTAGACTTTGTGTGTCGACGCCGATGAATGATAGCCTGTTAGTCTTGTTTGGGTGTCCTAAGTGTAGAATAGTCATTGGGGGTAAGGAAGAGAATATCGATTTGGTTGTGCTACCCTTGTTTGACTTCGATGTGATCGTTGGAATGGACTGGTTAGTCCGGCAGAAGGCTGTGATGGATTGTAGTAGTCGTACGATTCGGTTTAGTCCGGAGGGGTGTGCTAGTTTTGAGTTTCAGGGAAGTCGAGGAGGAATCTCGATCCCTTGGATTTCTTCGCTCGAAGTGAATAGGTTGTTGGACGAAGGGTGTGAAGGATACTTGGTGAACGTTGTGGACCCAACAGTGGTGGAACCTAAATTGGAAGATATACCTGTAGTGTGCAATTTCCCCGAAGTTTTTCCTAAGGAACTACCAGGTTTGCCACCCGAGCGAGAAGTGGAGTTTGTGATTGAGTTGGCGCCAGGAACAGAGCCGATTTCGAAAGCGCCGTATCGGATGTCCTTAACGGAGTTGAAGGAGTTGAAAGTTCAGATGCAAGAGTTGCTAGACAAAGGTTTCATTCGCCCTAGTGTATCCCCATGGGGAGCGCCAGTTGTGTTTGTAAGGAAGAAAGATGGGACGTTAAGGCTGTGCATAGATTATCGTCAGTTGAATCAGGTGACAGTGAAAAATAAGTACCCACTGCCAAGGATCGATGACTTGTTCGATCAGCTACAAGGAGCCGCAGTGTTCTCCAAGATAGACTTGAGGACCGGGTACCATCAGTTGAGGATCAGAAAGGAGGATATACCTAAGACTGCCTTCAGGATAAGGTATGGGCACTATGAGTTCACAGTGATGCCTTTTGGATTGACGAATGCCCCAGCCGCTTTTATGGATTTGATGAATAGAGTATTCAAGGAATTCCTGGACCAGTTCGTCATAGTCTTCATAGATGATATATTGGTGTATTCGAAGAGCCCTGAGGAACATGAAATACACTTGGCTGAAGTACTACGGACGTTGAGAGAACACGCATTGTATGCTAAGTTCAACAAGTGCGAGTTTTGGCTCAGTAAAGTGGCATTTCTTGGACATATTGTGTCGGGAGATGGAATTTCCGTGGATCCGACAAAGGTCGAAGCGGTAACTAAGTGGTCAAGACCGACGTCAGTAACGGAGGTTCGGAGCTTTTTAGGACTGGCTGGCTATTATAGACGGTTTGTGGAAAGGTTTTCATCTATAGCCATGCCTTTGACACGATTGTTGAAGAAGGAGACTAAGTTTGAATGGGACGATAAGTGCGAAAGAAGTTTTCAGGAGTTGAAGTATAAGTTGACGACCGCTCCAGTGTTGACTATTCCGTCAGGACCTGGTGGATTTGAGATTTATAGCGATGCTTCGCTAAGAGGACTTGGTTGTGTGTTGATGCAGCATGGTAAGGTGGTAGCTTATGCGTCGCGTCAGTTGAGGCCCCATGAAAGGAATTACCCGACGCATGATTTGGAATTAGCAGCGATAGTGTTCGCACTTAAGATTTGGAGGCATTACTTGTGTGGAGAGAAGTTTCAGATCTATACGGATCATCAGAGCTTAAAGTACTTGTTTTCGCAGAAGGAGTTGAATATGAGACAGCGTAGGTGGATGGAACTTCTGAAGGACTACGACTGCGATATTTTGTATCATCCGGGGAAAGCAAATAAGGTCGCCGATGCCTTGAGTCGCAAGTCTAGTATGGCACACTTGATGGTCAAAGAGTGGACATTGTTGGAAAGGCTCAGAGACTCGGAGTTTAAGTTCGAAGTGAGCCAAGCATCAAATTTGCTAGCTGCTCTAAGGATTGAGCCGGAGATTAAGGACAAGATTAAGGCATTGCAGTCTACGGACCCAGAGATCCAGAAGATAGTTGAGATGGACACAGTGAAAAGGAAGTCAGATTTTCAAGTGTTGGATGGTGGGATTTTGAAGTTTAGAGGACGATTGTGTGTGCCAGATGACGAAGGACTGAAAGAGGAAATTTTGAGTGAAGCTCATCGGAGTCAGTATAGCATCCACCCAGGGAGTACTAAGATGTATCAGAATTTGAGGCAGCACTATTGGTGGAATGGTATGAAGAAGGACGTGGCTAAGCATGTGGCCAAGTGTTTGACGTGCCAACAAGTGAAGGCACAGCACTGCAAGCCAGGTGGATTGTTGCGACCGTTGGAGATCCCAGAGTGGAAATGGGAGCATATCACGATGGACTTTGTAACGGGATTGCCGCGTAGTCAAAGAGGACATGATTCTATTTGGGTGATAGTAGATCGCTTGACTAAGTCAGCGCATTTTCTAGCAGTACGAAAGGACTTGGAACTGGAGAAGTATGCAGAGTTGTATGTTCGGCAAATTGTTCGACTTCATGGAGTGCCAGTGACGATTACTTCGGACCGTGATCCCAGATTTACTGCCAAGTTTTGGAAAAGTCTATAAGAGGCATTAGGAACGAGATTACAGTTCAGTACGGCCTATCATCCGCAAACAGATGGTCAGTCAGAAAGGACGATTCAGACTTTGGAGGATATGTTGAGAGCCTGTGTGTTGGATTTCCAAGGAAAGTGGGAAGAAGAGTTGCATTTGGTAGAGTTTGCCTACAATAATAGTTATCAGCAGAGTATTCAGATGGCACCGTTTGAGGCCTTGTATGGCAGAGCGTGTAGGACGCCGTTGTGTTGGGACGAAGTTGGTGAGAAAAGTATTACTGGCCCAGAGTTGGTACAACGGACTATGGAAGCTGTAGAGATTATTCGGGATAGACTTAGAACAGCCCAGAGTCGCCAAAAGAGTTACGCCGATCGGAGGAGAAGGCCCTTGGAGTTTCAAGTGGGAGATCATGTGTTTCTCAAGGTGTCACCGATGAAAGGATTGTCCCGATTTGGTAAGAAAGGTAAGCTCAGTCCAAGGTATGTCGGACCATTCGAGATATTGGAGAAGATTGGTGATATGGCTTACCGACTTGCCTTACCTCCTAATCTGTCGCAAGTGCACAATGTGTTTCATGTGTCGATGTTAAGGAAGTACGAACCGGACCCGACTCATGTTTTGAGATACGAAGAGATAGATGTTGACGACAGGGTGTCGTATGTGGAAAGACCAGTCAGAATCGAAGACAGAAAGGATCGAGTGCTAAGGAACAAGACGATTCCAATGGTTAAGGTCGTTTGGGAGCATCATGGTACGGAAGGAGCTACTTGGGAAAGTGAAGAGGCCATGCGACGTCTGCACCCCCAGTTGTTTGAGTAGAGTAGTGTAGAGTGCAAATTTCGAGGACGAAATTTTTGTAAGGGGGGAAGAATTGTAACATCCCGAGTTTCGACTCAATTTCCGGAAATCAATAAAACGAATCTTATTTGTTATTTCATTTTCGTAAGTCTCGCCCGGAGCTGATCACTCCTGGGATACTGACCAAATGGGAATGGCTAACTAGGATAACGGTACGTGGACCAAGGACCGATCGTGAATTGGACATCAATTTCGAGAAACGACGAGGAAATGTTTTGGGCCAAATGGATCGATCTTCGAAAGGTAACGGACTTGGTTCGACCGAGGCCAACGATGTACGATTGGATAGCAGGTGATTCTGCATGACCGAAAGTGCACGTGGTCAACCGGTCCCGAACTTAACCCGAACGATCGTTATCTTCGGAACTAGCGATAATTCCTCTCGTTCTCCCGGTAATCGAGACCGTCACGACTCGGATAACCTTAGGTCGATACGCGTAACCCCTAAACAGTCGCCCGTTAGTATGAGATTCAGAAATTGAAATTTAACTAGTTTGATCGTGAAATTTGATCCGAACTTCGAGGTTGATTTTCGAGGGTTTACTGGTTTAGTTTCGCAAGGACGACGTCAATTTGGGTTGGCCATTTATATAGGGGTTTAGTCTGGTCGAAAAATGGAAATTCGGCCCGGAATCGGACAAAAGACGACTTTGCCCCTAAGCCTAGTAGAGAGTTCCGAATTTTGAGATTTTAGTGGAGATTATTTAATTGGTTTGTAAGTGGATAATGGACTTGAGTTAGTGGAGGGAGAATTGACCTTAGTGCCCTTCAATTATTGGTCTTGAGAGGATGTGAGCCCTTAGATCTAGGGGTGTTTAGTCCAAGCCCTTAGATGAGTGACACTTGTCACCTAACCCCACCAACTACCAACCACTCCACTTAAACCCATCAAGCTCTCTCTCTCCTCACTTGTCTTCCTCTCCAAGCCAAGAACACTTTCTTCTCTCTCTCTTCTCTCTCTTCCTCTCCATTTGCGCCGGCCACCATCTTCTTCCTTGCCGTCCACTTCGCCGCCCGCCAAGACCACGCGCCGGCCGCCGCCAAGGCCGCCCGTCGCCGCCGTCGTGGCCGTCTCACCATCCCGCCATCACCATCTCCATTTCCTCTCTCCCTTTCACCGTCTCTCTCTCTTTCCTCTCGGCCGTGGGGTAGCCGAACCACCCACCGCCGCCGTCCACCGCCGGCTCCCTTGCGCCGCCGTGGAGCCGCCGTTCGTCCGCCTCACCGACCGATCCTCCCTTTTCCTTGGCCGTTTGGAGGCCATCCCGCCGTGAACCGCCGCTTGGAGGCCGTCCACCGCCGAGCCGTAGCCGCCGCCGTTCTTGGGAATACCGCCGCCGGCTCACCGTTCATCGGTAGTTGGCCGCCGTTCCCCGTCGTCGTAGAACCAAGTTTAAGTGAGTATAACCCCCTAAACCCTTATTAGGACGATTATGCCCTTTAGATCGGGATTAGGAGTTTTAGTGGTTAATTAGTATGTTGATGTGGATTACAAAATTTATGACTTGATCGGTAAGTGTTGGAATGGTATTATGGATTGTTTGAGGAATAATGGAAGTGAATTTGAGGTTGAAACAAGGCTTAATGGTGGCTGTCCATGTGACCAATTTAGGGATTAAGTATTGATTTGTTGACGGTTCAACTTGATCGAGGTGTTAGAATGGCCCGAGTGATTGATCGATTGGTTGAAATGCTTGAATTGGTCGATTTGTATGCTATGAGGCTTAATTAGACCGTGCCATGTCGCTTGATCGTGTGATCGGAATATGCGAAGTGTGACTTGGGCATATGAGCATGTTTAAATGTGGTGAGCTTGACTTATTGAATTGTGTTGTTTGGTGCTCATATTTATACCACATATTGCCCGAGCATGAGCATCATGGCTGCGCATTACGTGTGTGCCGAGTGTGAGGCATGTGATGAAATTTGTGCGTGAATGCGGGTTTGCCATGAGCATGTGATCACGTGTAATCGCCCGTTGCGTTTGTCGCCGGGTTCAGATAAAATTTGGGGCATGTGTGCCGTGTGATCATTTAAGGCCTTCGGGTCGGTTGCCGTCTTCATGCACTTTGGAGCAAGACGATGCCCGGTGTGTCCGGATGACGACCAGTACTTTGGGTCGTGGCCTTCGGGTCGATTCCGTCTTCATGCACTTTGGAGCAAGACGATGCCCGGTGTGTCCGGATGACGACCAGTCTCTTGTAGGCTTGGATCGTAGGAGATCGGTGTTGCGCCTGATGCGTTTAACGCGGGCTAGAGACACTGGGCCGGGGGCGTTTTTACGCTGGCCACGAAGTGTTGTTGTTGGGCCAGAGGCCGGGCTAGTGAGCCGTGGAAATATAAATAAGGTGTTGAGTAAATTGTTAAGTATTAGATTATGTGGTGGAATTGCTGGGCATGGTATGGGACGTGTCTGAGCGGTTCCGTCTTATAATCCAAATACGCGCGTATGTACTACATCGATGCATTGGCACGCATATGAGCGCATGGATAGTTGTGATCGTATGTGATACTCGGTGATGAGTGTGTGATCTAGCATTTGAGAGCCTGAGCATGCGTATGACGCAAGTGTGGATTTGCATGCCGAGGATGTGATTGATCAATATATGAAATTGCCTAACCTGCAGGGTCGACGGTAAGTACGATCTGGGCCCGAGGGCCTAGGTCAATGATTGTTGCTTGATTGATTTTGTTCTCGTCAGGAGGAGCATGTTAGCCTAGTTTAGGTTTAGTGGGTTTTTACTTGCTGAGATTCGTCTCACGGTTGAAAAACCCAACCTTTCAGACCCCAGACCTTGACGATGCCGCAGGAGCCGGAGGTGCCGGTGCGATATGGGATTCCTCAGCATTTGGAGCATACCATGTCAGTCCACCCCATAGGGAATGGGGAGATGTATTTGAGGTATTATACCCTAGTTGTAGTAGACGTAGGGACCACCCATTATGAGACGCACGAGTACATAGCTTGGTGTTTTCGAGACCGGGACGGGGAGGAGTATGGACCCCTTCGTTCCATGGACGTTCCGTTTACCGGTGAGGGTCAGTTCGACCCGCAGTGTCCCAATGGAGATGTGGTCGATCCCGATTCAGATATGGAGGTGAGTTGGGAGATTGACGAGGGACCGGACTTGGACGAGGAGGATGTGGAGTTAGGAGGAGTAGATTTTGAGCCTGAGATCGTTGATCCGGCCCCGGAGCCGATGGATGTGGAGTTCGAGGAGCCGATGGAGGTTGATGAGGACCCGGAGATGGAGACCGAGTCCGAGGCAGCCAGTTCAGACGACGACCAGGAGTTTTCCGAGAGTTCGTCGGAGGCGTCGGGTTCCGATCCCGACTGGGAGCCTTAGGATAGATTCCCTCTCCTAGTAGACCGAGGACTGACACTTTTTGGGATTTAGTCCTCTTTAGCCACCTCTCCCTTTTTGACCAGTGTGGTGGCTGTGGCCCGTTTTTGGTTGTATGTATCTTGGGTCTGTGTATTTTGGTTTGTAAATGGATATTGTAAAAGCTTTTGCGTATATATGAAAATGTATATTTTGTATTCAATAATTTCTGCAATGTTATCCTTGTTCTCATATTGTTGTATGTCTGGGTATTACTATTACTGTTTTGCTTCCGCTTGTGTATGATCTCTGTGTTGGGTGTTTGGGTCGGCGACGCTTCCTGGGACGTCGCACTCATAACGACCAAGGAGGAGGGATGTAGCGCGTCGCGGAGGACGCGGGGCGTGACAGGAAGAGTCCCAAGAAGGGGCGCTGGTAGAGGATCCAGGGGTAGAGGACGTGTACGAGCTCAAGCTGTAAAGGATCTTGGAATGGGTGCTGGAGCAAGAGATAACTTAGGGGTAGATGCTGGAGTAGCAGTAGACCCTGGAGTGGGAGTTAGACCTGCTGAGGATCCCGGGATGGAAGCTGTTATGAGAACCTTAGAGCGGATTGGTGATATATTAGAATGACAGACATAGGAGCGAGCTGCTCCGATTGCGCAAGCTGCCGATCCCGTTGCTGTTGCTAATGATAATGAGAATCAGGATCAAGGGCAAGTAGTTGTAAATAGACCTATGCACCAACTAGTAGAGCAATTTATGAAGCTGAAACCACTCAAGTTTTCTGGAAAAGGTAATCCGGAGGTTGCACCTCGATGGGTAGAGGAGCTTGAGAAGGCCTTTGAGGTGCTGGAATGTAACGATCACGAGAAAGAGACTTTGGCAGTTTATCAGTTGCAAGATAACGCAAATGATTGGTGGAAAGCCACAAGGGATAGGATTTTTCCTAAGGGTATAGCCAGGACTTGGGCTATTTTTACTGAGAGATGTTATGAGAAATACTTTCTAGCTAGTGCTAGAGAAAGAAAACTCATGGAATTTATGAGACTCCGCCAAGGTCATATGACAGTAGATTGGTATGAGGCAGAATTTGCGAGATTGTCTAAGTTTGCACCGAGAATGGTGGAACATCCTGAGGATAAGGCATGAAGATTTTTGGATGGGTTGAGAGCGGATATTCGTAGCCAGTTGCTACTGGTAAATCTGGGAACGTACGAGCAGATATTTGATAGGACTCAGATCCTAGAGCGGGATCAGATGGACAGAGCCGCAGCATCTAGATCAAGATTTGTCCCGGGTTGGAATAATCATAATCTTGGGAAGAGGCCGATGGTTGATAATAGGCAATTTAGTGCACCAGCTAAAAGAAATATTGGGAAGCCAATCCGGATTGGAAATGGTCCGTGTAGGAATTGTAGAGGTCGACATGGAAACGGGCCTTGTCCAACTAGGGGCGGAGCTTGCTTTGGATGTGGAGGATTTGGGTATCATATAAAGAATTGCCCCAATTCCAGGCAGAATAGACTGCCTGCTTTGCCGCCGCCTCCAAATGGGAATCAAGCTGGAGCGGCCCAGACAGCGAATTTGAATCAGAATAGGCCTCAAGCGCAAGGACGAGTGTATGCAATAGCCAGACGAGAGGCTGAGAATGCGCCATGGGTTGTCATAGGTACGATTTCTCTGTGCAACCATGCTGCGTATGCTTTATTTGATCTTGGAGCGTCGCATTCTTTTATATCGAAACAGTTTGTTGAGCTGATTAGAATATAACCGTAGTTGCTTGATGTTATGCTATGTGTGACGACTCCCTTGAATGATAAGATATTGATTTCTCTAGGTTGTTCGAACTGTAAGATCGCGATTGGAGATAGGGAGGAATTGATTGATTTAGCGGTTCTAGGTATGTATGACTTTGATGTGATAATAGGGATGGATTGGTTGTCTAAGCAGAGGGCTGTAATGGATTGTAATAGTAGATGATCCAATTTAATCCTGATGGACATCTGGAATTTAAATTTGTGGGAAGTCGAGGAGGACCCTCGATTCCGTTGATATCCTCGATGGAAATGACGAAATTGTTGAATGAAGGGTGTCAAGGATTTCTATTTACGATGACTGATTCAACGGCTGAAGAACCGAGACTTGAGGATATAGCGGTAGTGTGTGAATATCCCGATGTGTTCCCCCAAGAATTGTCGGGATTACCACCGGAAAGAGAAATAGAATTCGTAATCGAGTTGGCACCTGGAACTGTGCCAATCTCGAAAGCACCATATAGAATGTCAATGTCGGAGTTAAAGGAATTAAAGGTGCAGATGCAAGAATTGTTAGATAAAGGGTTTATTCGACCTAGTGCGTCTTCGTGGGGAGCACTGGTTTTATTTGTAAGAAAGAAATATTGATCATTGAGATTGTGTATAGATTACAGGTAGCTGAATCAAATGATAGTTAAAAATAAGTATCCCTTGCCAAGGATTAACAATTTGTGTGATCAGTTACAAGGGGTTTCGGTGTTCTCTAAAATCGATTTGAGAACGGGGTATCATCAGTTGAGGATTAAGAAGGAGAATGTACCGAAGACGGCATTTAGGACGAGATATGGGCATTATGAATTTACGGTGATGCCGTTCGGGTTGACGAACGCCCCTACTGCCTTTATGGATTTGATGAATCGGGTGTTTAAGAAATTTTTAGATCAGTTTGTGATTGTTTTTATTGACGATATACTGGTGTACTCAAAAAGCCTGGAAGAACATGAATTCCATTTGCATCAAGTGTTGCGAACTTCAAGGGAAAACGCATTATACGCTAAGTTTAGAAAGTGTGAATTTTGGCTAAGTTGAGTAGTATTTCTCGGTCATGTAATTTCCGGAGAAGGAATAGCTGTGGATCCATCGAAGATTGAGGCTGTGATGAAGTGGCCTAGACCGACAACGGTGACCGAAATTCGAAGTTTTCTAGGTCTGGTTGGATATTACTGTTGCTTCATGGAAGGATTTTCGTTGATAGCAATGCCGTTGACGTAGTTATTAAAGAAGGAGAAGAGATTTGAATAGACAGATCAGTGTGAAGGAAGTTTCTAGGAGTTGAAGCAGAGGTTGACAACGGCACCAGTATCGACGATTCCGTCAGGATCTGGAGGGTACGAGATATACAGTGATGCGTCGTTGAAAGGACTAGGGTGTGTATTGATGCAACATGGGCAAGCGGTAGCCTATGCATCTAGGCAGTTGAGGCTACATGAATTGAATTATCCGATGCACGATTTGGAGCTAGCAACGATAGTGTTCGCCCTGAAGATTTGGCAACATTATCTATGTGGAGAAAGATTTTAGATCTATGCTGACCATCAGAGTTTCAAGTATTTATTTTCGTAGAAAGAATTGAATATGAGGCAACGACGCTAGATGGAATTATTGAAGGATTATGATTGTGATATTCTATATCATCCTAGAAAGGCAAACCGAGTAGCGGATGCGTTGAGCCGAAAATCAAGCATCGCGCATTTGATGATCAAGGAGTGGACTCTATTGGAGACCGTGCGAGATTCAGAGTTCAAGTTGGAAGTGAGTCGAGTCTCGAGCCTATTAGCTACGTTAAGGATTGAGCCGGAAATCCAGGCTAAAGTTAAAGCTTTGCAGTCTACGGACCCAGAGATACAGAAGATTGTTGAGACGGAAGCTGCTAAGAGAAAACCAGATTTTCAAATATCCGAGAATGGTGTGCTGAAATTTCATGGAAGGTTGTGTGTGCCATACGATGCAGGAGTGAAGGAAGAAATTTTATCTGAAGCATATCGTAGCTAGTACAGTATCCACCCAAGTAGTACTAAAATGTACAGGAATTTAAGGCAGTATTACTGGTGGAAGGGTATGAAGTTGGATATTGCTAAGCACGTGGCTAAGTGCTTGACGTGTTAGCAGGTGAAAGCGCAACATTGCAAGCCTAGATGATTGTTACGACCATTGGAAATCCCAGAGTGGAAATGAGAGCATATAACCATGGATTTTATGTCGGGATTGCCGAAAAGTCAAAGAGGTCACGACACCATTTGGGTGATTGTCGACAGATTAACTAAGTTGGCACACTTTTTGGCAGCGCAAAAGGATTTCACGTTAGAACGGTATGCAGAGTTGTACGTACAACAAATCATTCGCTTGCATGGGGTACCGATGTCTATAACTTTGAATCGTGATCCTAGATTCACCGCCAATTTCTGGAAAAGTCTGCAGACGGCGTTGGGATCTAAGCTATAGTTCAGTACAGCTTATCATCTTCAGACAGATGGCCAGTCTGAGAGGACGATTCAGACCCTGGAGGATATGCTCAGGGCGTGTATGCTGGATTTTCAAGGTAAATGGGAAGAGCAACTGCTCTTAGTGGAGTTTGCTTATAATAATAGTTTTCAGCAGAGCATTGAAATGGCGCTATTTGAAGCATTATATGGTCGTGCTTGTAGAACGCCCGTGTGTTGGGACGAAGTAGGAGAACGAGCCATAACGGGGCCAGAATTAGTGGAGCAATCAATCAAGATAGTTAAGACCATTCGTGAAAGGCTGAAGACAACGCAGAGCCGCCAAAAGAGTTATGCAGGCAGAAGGCGGAGACCCTTGGAATTCTTAGTAGGAGATCACGTCTTTTTAAAGGTGTCGCCCATGTGAGGATTGTCCCAATTTGGTAAGAAAAGAAAAGTTGAGTCCAAGGTATGTGGGACCTTCGAGGTATTCGAGCAAATTGGAGATTTGGCATATCGCCTTGCATTACCACCAAATATGTCACAAGTACATAATGTGTTCTACGTATCAGTGTTAAGGAAGTACGAACTGGACCCAATGCATGTACTGAACTATGAAGAGATAGAAGTGGATGATAAGGTATCGTATGTCGAAAGACCGATCGGGATTGAGGATCGAAAGGAACGGGTTCTGAGAAATAAAACAATCTCGATGGTCAAGGTTATCTGGGAGCACCATGGGACTGAGGGCGCAACTTGGGAAAGCGAAGAAATGATGCAACGTCAGTGCCCCTAGTTGTTTGAGTAGCAGTAAGAATTGTAAATTTGAGTAGTAGTGAGAGTGTAAATTTCGAAGACGAAATTTCATAAGAGAGGAAGATTGTGATATTCCGAAATTCCACCAATTGGAATTTATTGAATAATTGAGTTTTATGAGATATGTTCGCAGTAAATTCTCCCCAAGAACTGATCATTCCTGGGAATGCTAACCATTAGGGAAAGGCTAATAGGGGAAATTAAATTCGTGCGACTAAAGAAAATTCGATCGTGAATGGATTTCGACCATTAAATCATGGAAGTAATATTTTGAGCCACTGTTAGCCGATCCAAGGATAGTTAGGGGTCAGTTCGCCACTGTCATTAGGAAGTCGCGACGGAACGCTAGGACGACGTTGTACGTGACACGTGTGAATTTTTGGTGTGCTCAAATCCTTCAGAAAAATTCGATTTGGATAAGAAACGGAAAAAGTGACCAAAATACCCCTAATGATTGTTAAATGGTATGTTTTAAGGGTAAAGGGCATTTTGGTAATTTTGCCCTAAATTTTGATTGGACAATTTTACCCTTGAGTTTTTGGAAAATTACAAGTATGCCCTTGGATATTTTTGTGCAACAATCGATCTCGGTTGTTGGATCAAGATAAGATCGAATCTGAGCCGTTGGATTGAAATTGTGAGTAAAGGGCATTTTAGTCATTCACCCTTTGGTCAAAATATATTATTTTAGTCCAAACTTGTCTTCTCTCTCCCCCTCTCTTCTTCATTTCCACGATCAGCCCCTTCCCCCATTTGGTTTTTCTTCTTCTTTCCACCGTGGGCTTTCCTTGGCCATGAGCTCTACCGCCGCTCACCGTCGCACGCCACGCCGCCGGACCGCCACCTTGCCGTCACCGTGCCGCCCTCTAACCTCACTATCTCTCTCTCTTTCCCTCCTCTTTCTCTCTCTCTCCCCGTGACCCATTTCCGGCTGCGCAAGACCGCGCCGCCGCCGGACCGTCGCCATGCAAGCCGGAAGCCACCGTGAGTCATTCTCCTTCGCCGTGGAGTACCGTCGCTTTCCGTTCGAGCCGTTTTAGCCTAGAACGCGGTAAGTTATACTCTCATCCTGATTTAGGATTTTGGGTAACGCCGAATAATTTGATTTTGGGTGAAATTGGACTTGTGCGGGTGCGAAATGTTGGGGCTTTAGACCGGGAATGTATGGTGGGCTTTAAGGAATTAATTTGAAATTTTTGGATGACGATTTGAGGGAATTTCATGCTAAGAATCACTGTTCACGAGCTGTGATTCACTGTTCACGAGGCTGTGATGCTTGGTTCGGGACGCAAGTTGGATTTTTGGAACCGGTATTTAATGGCGAGAAAGTCCCGTAAAGGATCGGAATTAATCCGACGCCATTTGGTTGGAGAAAAATGGCAATTACCGTATTCGAGGTATGTTTGATTTATTTATAAATTGTGGTGATTTAATTGAGAGTGTTGTTGTGCAATTGAGTGACTAATCATGTTTGTCGAGTGCACGCGTGAGTTGATTAAATTAATTGTTGATATTGCTCATGTGAATTGTTGAGTGCGCTCTGTCTGTATGTGACTCAATGCGTGCACGGATCACGTGTGATGGGCTAGTCGCGTGTGGTAAATGCATATCGAGCATGTGCATGAGTAAGGAGAAGTGTGGTATGACAAGTGATTGTGGAAAAGTATGTGAAGGTGTGATAGAACGAGAATGGGATCGGGCCGAGTATCGTAAACTCGGGTAGCGATCACGTAGGTCTGTTGCATTTGGCACAGGCTGAGGCTTGAAAAAGCATGTATGAAAATCGGTATGACGCACGATCAGCTCGGGTGAGACCGGAATTGGACCGAGGCATCATAAGCTCGGGTTCCAATCATGTAGGCCTGTCGCATATAGCATGGGCTGAGTTGGTTTCCAATCACGTAGGCCTGTTGCATTTGGCGTGGGCTGAGTTGAGTTTCAATCATATAGGCCTGTCTCATTTGGCGCGGGCTGAGTTGGGATCGGGCCTGGGGCGTGTGATACTCAGGTCGCGATCGAGGCCTGAGGCGTAAACGAGTAGGTGGGCCGGAAGTGATGTGATGAATGATCGCAGTGTGCCTGAGGCGTGTACTTCAACGCGGGCCACTGGCGAGGATTGAGAAAGTGGAAAATGAGAATGGAAGGAAGAGTGGGACGAGAATTGGTACATACGCGTGTTGCATACGACGTGATTGTGACTAAGTGCGAATGTGTGCATTATTGAGCATGACAGTCTTAATTGATGTGCCTGTTTTGTGATATTGGTGTACGTGAATGTATGTGATTGCGTAATTGTTTGGAGGTACGTGATAGCCTAGGTTGGATTTAGGGGTGTACTTGCTGAGATATATTCTCATGGTTGTGGAAACCAAACAATTTTCAGAACCCAGACCTGAGACATGAACCCTCCACCACCATCATCAGTACGTTTTGGAGTGCAAGTGTATACAAAGTATGAGGTAGCTAAATTTCCGACGGGGGAGCAAACTGTTGAAGAGAGTTCAGATGAGGACGATGTGGAATCAGGTTCAGAGTGGACGCCAAGCAAGGGGTGTTAGAGACTGATATTTGGGTTGGACGATCGGGTTTCAGAAGAATAGCATTTTGGAATCTAGTGTGTCAGGTCATCGGTTGTTGTTCTAAGTTTTGGATGGTTTTAATAACGTATGCACTGGTAAAGCAGTGTTTGTATTTTGTAAATATGGTGGGACAAGTTTAAGTGAGTAATGCAAATGCATATTCTCCCAATTCTCCCCAGTTTAATTTGTCATGGTGATTTCTGGTTTCCGTTGGCGCGATTAAATATATGATGTTTAGATGAGGTCGGCGACGATCTAGGACGTCGCAACTGTTCGACCGGAGGTGGGATGTCGCGGGCTCGAAGGGGGTTCGGGGCGTTACAAATATTGCGGGATGTTGAGAAAGCAACCATTGCTTGATCCCGAAGGATATAACATGGGATATAAAACCGATGATGCTTACCATAATATAATAAGGCAAAATCATAGACTTAACTAATTGAAAAATCTGTCAAGGAAATTCTCGAATGGTGCCGGTGACTCCTGCACCCAAGATTAAGAGCATTCTCTTAAATCGACTCCGCAAGGAAAGAAAAAGAGAGCTTTCTCCTATTGGGTTTTTCCTACACTCGAATATGAATATATATATATATATATTTATCGTCATCTTAATTCGAGGAATGGTGAGAAAGCGGATGGTCATAATCTTCAAATCAAGGTAATAACACCGCTATATAATTCAGTTTCTACACTATCAGTGTATACTAAAATTAACTCTTCACGAAATCCACTGAGCAACAGAAAAGAAAACAAGCTACTGTTATTGATTTTTTTCTTATATTTACATATGAGTACCGAGCAAAGAGATTATACGAAAAGAAAACTTACTCACGACATATTTATTTCACCCAAAGCGAGGGATATCATTGCCATTGACAAATTTAGGCAACCTATCTTATTTCATCCATAGGGGAAGGTTACAGTATTCTCTCAACCATGGTGAATTAATAACTTCATTCGCTTATTCCTCATCATCTTTCCCTTGGCATGGCACAGCACGAACCTCACCCTTGACACGAAGGAACTGGAGGATTCCAACTCTCGCAGTCTTTGTTATTCAGACATGGCCCGTCTGGGTATATATTCCATGGACAGTATTTCCGACATCGAAGTAGATCTCTTTCCTCACTATATATATCGAAATAGTGACAATGACCGGCCACTCAAACCTGCAAAAATACAGTGTTTCATTAATAAAGCTGGGCCGGAATGTGAATTCCCAAGAGCCATTCGGCGCAATCAGATGAACGACGAGGTCGTCATCTTTGGATTTGCAATGAACAGTGAACATTACTTCCCCTGGCAAATTGTTAATGATTTGGACATGAACTCTGTTGTATAGAGAAACACTTAGGAAGAGCAGGAACACCACGAAAAGTTTAATCGACGTTCTCATATTTTTGACCTTTTGTCTTCTTTTCAGGAATGAATATACAAGCATAGCGCAACAATCTTAGTTATGGAGGAACGAATATGATTCAACGTGGAGACCATGAGTAAATGGCGTAAACTTCAAGAGTGTAGATTGCTAATCGAAACTTGGTTAGGTATATTAGTTGACTCAGGCCTTAAATTGGCGAAATTTCATGCGTCTCAACAACAGCATTATAGTGGGGGTGGACTACTAAGTGCTGATTATGTCCGTTGTCTTCATTTTCAGGGAAATATTTAGTCCAACTAATCTTGAGGCTTATACGTAAAGGTAGAGAAATTTGCTAGGAATTTCAAATTCCACGAGAAAGTACCTTCCTCATCGCTTCCTAGTTATGGACCAGATTCTAATCAATTATTTTGATAAAAAACTGAGGTTCAACACTGCATTTCAATTTAGAGAGAGAGAGAGAGAGCTTTTCTATTGGGAAGATCTCTTCCTATACATGTGTGGACAATTCCCCTAATATTATGCCACATGGCCACCTAAGGAGAACTTTTAATTAATGCACAACACACTTTATCTTGGTGGAATCATACTTGACCTTCGTCGAAAAGGCTAACTTTCCGTGAAGTATTCAAAAAGCTTGACCCACTTTCTCTCTCTCTCTCATTCGGCCCCATCTCCCTCCTGTGAGCCTCCCCCTTCCGCCGTGTTGCTGCCGTGCCGCCGTCTCAAACCGCCACTATTTGCCGTACGCCCACCGCCGCTGCAAGCCACTGCCGTCAACACCCATTTCGCTCTAGCCACTTGAGTCTAGAGCCGGGTAAGTTCAATCTAAACCTCGCTTAGTTTATCGGGTAAATTTGGACCCGTTTAGATGTGGTTTGATAGAAATTAGGGGCTGAACGGAATAACGGGCCGTAGGATTGATTTTGGAAAATTTCGGAGGAATTGTAGATGCCACGTGTTGGCTGTGTTGTGCTGTACCATGGGCTGTGATGTGCTGTTGGGTACGTGAATTGTACCGTTAGGTCCGGCTTGGAATTTTACGAAAGTGTCGTGAAGAGTCGGGAGTGAATTATTGAGGTTTCGGGTGAGAAAAAGGCCAATCGATGGCTGTGATGTGAGGTTTTATGTGCTGTGGGGTGCTGTTTATTGCGTGATCGATACCATTAGATCCGGCTTGAGATTTCATGAAAGAGCCGTGAAGGGCCTGAATTGATTTGATAGCGTTTGAGAGTGAAAAAATGTTGATTTGTGTGTTGATTGTGTGTTTATGATGTGACTGTGTTGTTGTGGGGTATTAGGTGCAATTGTGTGCACAGAATTCGATGCTATTGTGTGCGAGCTTGAGATTGGGATCAGGCTAAGGCATTATAAGCTTGAGTCACGATCATGTAGGCCCGTTGCATTTGGCGCAGGCTGAGGATTGAGAAAGTAGAAAATGAGATTGGCCCGAGGCATGATCAACTCGGGTGAGAATAAGATCGGGCCGAGACATTCTAAAACTCGGGTCGCGATCATGTAGGCTTGTCGCATTTAGCGTGAGCTGAGGAAAGAAAATGAATGTGGGATCGGATCGAGGCGTGTGATGCTCGGGGCGCGATCAAGTGGGCTGAGGCATGATGACGCGGGCCGGGAATGCAATTAAGTATGAGACGTGTGATGTGGAAATTGTGAATGTGGGATTGGATCGAGACGTGTAATGCTCGGGGCGCAATCGAGTGGGCTGAGGCGTGAATATGCGGGCCGGGAAAGTGTTTGAGTGAATATGGGAACGATCGGTTGGTTGGAATTGGGGTGTGATTGACGCGTGAATTGATATGTGGAAAGTTTGTATGTTATGGCTTGCGCGTGAGGAATGTTTGTTGTGATTGTGGACTAATGTGCAGGCTGTGTATGCTGAGAGTCTAGGTATGTCTGTTTGTGGATTGGTTGGTTGCATGTCTGGATGTATCTGGAATTACATGATAACCTATGTAGGGTTTAGGTTGCAACTTATTGAGAAGTGTTTCATAGTTGCTTCAACCAAACCATTTCAGATCACCCGCCTGAGCAATGAATCAGCTGCCGCCAGAGCGTTTTGGTATAGTCATGCACACTGATAATAATTTTGTGGAGTATCCAATGGATGAGCAGTACACCTGGATCAAGCATATCTCGACAGTATGGGTAGATGTAGGACAACCCCCTTGGCAGGCTCACACCTACACTGCATGGACGTTTGGAGATGTGGTTGATGAGTTCGGCCATGTCAGAGGTTTTGATATCCCCTTTGATGGAGTTGGGGACTGGGATCCATCGGCCATACCCCCGCCTGATGGTGAGCTGACTAGTTTGGAGACTAGTCTGACGCAGTTTGGACTCCACCCTGCATTTGCAATACCGGAACCCTCGGGAGTTGAGCATGAGCCGGAACAAGAGGAATCCCAAGCGGGATATGATCCAATGGACGTGGATCTTGAGGTAATTCCCGAGGAGGATCAAGAAGGAGGAGAAGAAAATCTTGAAGCAGAGTCGCAAGAGGACCCAGAAGCAGAACCAGGGAGCGAACAGGAGGGTGTGCCCATGTACGATTACAACCCCTACTATATGCTAGAGGATGAGCCAGTCGAGGAGCTAGCCGAGGAAGAGCGGAATGAGGCCTCAGGGGAGTCGGGTGACATAGACCACCCGATTGCGATTGGAGCTGAATTAGAATTCTCAATAAAAGCGACGATTCAAGAAGAGTCAGATTCAAGTGATGGTGAGTCGGATTCTAAGTGAACGCCGTCGCGAGGACGTCGGGGCTGACCAGGAGGCTGGGAGTAAATGTTGAGGGGTACCAATTTTGGAGAGTTGGGTGTCTACCTCTTTTGAGGTGTATTACTATGTATGATAGTGGTGGTGTATGTTTTCTTGATGGACTAAGTTGTTAATGGAAGGGTACAAGTGTGCATGTTGATGGATATTGTAAATAATTGGTAATGTAATGTTCTAAGTGTTGGTGGTTTGGTGTGCTAGTTTATTCTGGTATTCTCCAATTTTATTGTCTGGGGTTAACTATTTGTTTCCGCCGTGTTTAGCTCTAACTTGAAAATTGAGTCGGCGATGTATTCCTGGGATGTCGCACCTGATTGACTCGTGTTGGTGAGGTAACGAAAGCTTTAGAGGAGCTCGGGGCGTGACAACTCTTCAACCTTGGACCTATCATTATTCATTTTTGACTGCGAATGAAAAGGTGTGTAAGGAGCCATGGACAACTAGATATATCTTTCCTTACTTTTACTTCTATAATACGTAGAGTGAATTTTTATAGCTTTACAGCATGCCTATATATACCTATTCAGCTATAACTATTTTGATCTATGTTTGACATAATTAGGATAATTTTTTACAATAATTTTTATATTAGAGATAATTAGAATATTGTCGTAATTGTAATATAAAAAAAATTCGCACTTTCTGATAATTTATGGTATGCACTTATGATTAACATCGTCAACAGTGGTGCATCATTTCAAAATCTAAAACATAATGCATTTGATGACATTATGTGTACTTAATTACGATCAAACGCTATAACTCTCCATAGAATATCATAAAATAAAGGAAAACATATTTTATGATGTTTTCACTTGGTCACATCCTAACGTTGTGAAGTCGCAAATTTTTTTTTCCTTTCGTTTCACGAGCTACATCCATCAAATTAAGTGGAAAGTGTCTTAATAGTATCTTTTTGTTAGTTGGTCCACAGGTGACCAGCTAAAATCACCAAATCTTATACGTAAAGGTAGAGAAATTTGCTAGGAATTTCAAGTTCTGTGAAAAGATGGAGATCCAGATTTAAATGGACATTGTATGACACGTTTGAGGTTCGAAACTGCATTTGAATTTAGTGAGAGAGAGAGAGAGAGAGAGAGAGAGAGAGAGAGAGAGAGAGAGAGAGAGAGAGAGAGAGCTTTTCTTCTGGGACGATCTCTTCCTATATATGTGAAGGCAATCGCCATAATTTTATGCCAGAAAACCGCCAAAGGAGAACTTTAATTAATGCACAACACACTTTATCTCAGTGGAATCATACTTGACCTTAATCAAAAGGCTAACTCTTTTTACAATACTCAAATACCGAATAGAAAGTTTGATTACCACGACGTCAATTAAATTACAGGTCCATTACAGGTGGACTACTTAATACAAAAACACGTTTATCATTATTTTTCTTTTTTTTTTTTGCAGATTGATCCAATTAATCATTCTCAAATTCATATATCATGTGCAAAACATGAAGCATTCAAGGAAATTATGGATTTAGGTACTCATCATACGACATATAATGTTATTCCAATGACATTCTTTTAAACAATGTGGTCAATGCAAACGTTTTTTAGAAAGTAGAAAGAGAAATAATTTAAGGCTATGCCTTGTCAGAAATGACCATTTCCTTACTCTTAACATAATCAAACCTTCAATAATTTGTCAAAAAAAGACTTACGTAATGCCTGCTTGCAGCCATTGGTATTCCTCCTCAGCTCCACGACTCAGTTGAGAAGTGCATTACTGCTCTTAGGTTTTCCATTAATGTCAATGGGAAGCTTGTTGGATATTTGTGGGGGAAGAAAGGTTTAAGACGGGTTGATCCTATTTCCGCATACTTTTTATGATGACAATGGACGTTTTTGGTAGGCCGTTGAATGCTGCTGCTGCTCGTTGTTTACTTAAGTTTCACCCCATGTGCAGAAGAATCAAGCTTACTCACCTTTGTTTTGCTGATGACCTTATGATCTTTCTTAATGGTGATAAGGATTATTCTGCTGCTGTGTTAGCATTGTCTTATGCACTCACTGGCATGAGGTTGAATCCTATAAGAATTCAGCTTTCTTCAGCTGGTTTGAGCCAAGTCAAGTTACAGGAACTTTTGGACTATACCCACTTTAAACCGGGTACTCTACCGGTTAGGTACTTGGGTCTTCCTTTGATTCCTGGATGGCTTACAGATAGTGATTGCGGAGTTCTTTCCAATTGAATTTTTCAGCAATTTCAGCATTCGACTGCATTCGATCTAAAGTTTTACCGTTCAAGAATAACACTGAATTTGAACAGAAGGATGAATAACCCTTATAGCAAATTCGCCTTTGAACTCACCCTCATTCATTGTTTAAGTTTGAATCACCTTTATCCCACCAGTTCTAGATTGATTTCCTAAATTGGTTCTGATATTCAATAATTCTCTTTCTACAGTCCACATCCCAAACTTTTTTGTTCCCTTTTAATTCGTTCACCAGTATAGAGATTCTGTTTAATAAGTACCCCAGGTTATATTACTTCCGTCTCTTTCTAAATTTTCTCATTCTCATTTCTTCTCAATATATTACACACGGATAAAAGCCTGCTCAATATCCAGGCAAGAAGAAAGGGCAAGAATCCATCCACTCTTTTCAAGCAAGAAGATAGGAGAAGCGATGGCACCGAGAACTGATTAAACAGATCTCATTCAATCTAGTAAGCCAATTTAAGAAGAGCCAGGGAATTAATCTCCCTTACTTTGGCCTCTCTTAAATTCCATGATAAACTTATTCATTATCGAGCATGATAGCTCCATTAACAAGAATAGAAACATAAGCAATAATTCCCATTACAAAACCCCCTGGGATGCAAATCACCATAGTATTTGTCACAAAAGGACAGACAGGGACCGTCCTTGCAACCACCCGGTGCTGTCCCATATTTCACACACTCACGAGCAGCCTCCACTTCATAATTGCCTGTCACCAAGACACAAAACATCAAACGATTGAAAACAGTAAACTCTTTTAATTTCATGTACACGAGATTTTTACGCTCCAATGGTGATGCGAAATCAAAAAAGAGGAAACTAGCTGAAAAGATTCCCTTTTTTAAAAAGATTCCCCTTTGATGTTTTGCATTCAAAAACATCTT